>VOMN01073653.1:0-166846 GCA_014899125.1 Orchestia grillus | reverse complement strand
AGTAACCTTCACGTTCAGTAACATTTATTCAATTATTGTTAACATTGCAACTAGCTTTGTAAAAACTCCCATAGGTGAACAAATCTAAAAAAATACCTCATACTTTTCAATGTGATAATATTTTAAGTAGTCTTAAGGTGGGTTATTGCTGTCACCTTGGACATCTACGTATGAATTTATTTTCTCTATGATGGCTATCGACTCAAATAGAGGGTGTTCTATGATAACATCGTCTGTAGAAATCAATTGATCAGCCACGATAATATCATTATTGACTTACGGTGTCAAATAATAAATCCATCATATTGAAAGCTTCTGCCTTTCCTTGTTACTGTTGAGTGAAATGAAATCAGCCCATTGACAATTTAACCTATCGTATGCATTATATGAATAGGAACCCATTGCCCTTTTACAACTACTATTTAACCATAAATCAACGGTTAATATATTTCTAAAATGATTTACGCTTTGATTGTACTACGCAGGATTAAAAAAATTTTTTCCTTGCCTCCAAAGCAGCAGGTACTCCCATCTGCGTGTGGCTGTGGGCTCTCTGTCAAAAGAGGGATGCTTCGATGCTTCCTCGAGACCTAAGACCGACCTCTCCCTCGAACGCCTCCTTTTTTATGGTTGATGTAGAGAGTACGCGTTTTTCAGTCCAAACCTAAATTGCTGCCGGGTTTATACAGTCATAACTTGTTATTGCTCTCTCCCCTTTGGCTTATCAAAAAAGAGCTTATGACCGCGATAATATCAGCAAAAAATAACTGCCGTGAGAAGAGGGCGGAAATGTCGTCCCCGGAAGGCATACACGCTCCAAGTCTGTCGTTTGTAGTGGAAACCCTTGTACTGCAACGTGGTTCCTGTCATAAAACTTTAAGATTATTGTTTCTTAATCATTAAATTGTCGAAGGCTGAAAAATTATCGAAGGCATAACTTTTTAGAAAGATTTTTGTGTTATTTGAACTCTCATCAAAGTACAAGAGGAACACATTCTAGGATGCAGTAATTACCTCGGTTCTACACTACTTGCATTGTGCACAACTATTAACTTCCAAAATTCCATTCGACTATCAATTTAGGTTGAAACATAATATCAAATTCTCGACACTTACATTGATACCAGTGGTACTGGCAGTCAAAGGCTTTCGATGACACTGTAATTACGTTAGTGATTTTCTGAAATGATGCATTGATTTCACGTCAGAGTAAGTACCCGGTCTTCTGAAGATGGGACAATTTCCTGTTTTTCGTACAGGATACTATTAAGCAGAAAATATTCTTTGTTCATATTCCGTTGAATCGCCTCAAGTTTTCAATGAGAGAAGCGGTCCTCGTTTTCAACTAATGCATGAAAAAAGTTTAGAGTTATATCTGATTCCCACATACATTGTCTATATGTAAAGTTTTTGTACCATACAGTTGATATAAAAGATAAAAGTGACGCTATTACAAATTCCGACATCTGATACTTCTAGACCTTTTCGTTTTTTTTTTGGGCTGCAGGATCAGACGTGGGAATGACGGAAGTAACATCGTCTAGTGCAGACGTACCTCACTTCTCCACCTCATCTGGCCGCGACGGTAGCGGTGACTAAAGTCGCAAGAAATATAGAGGGGTCCAAAATAAAGTACTCACTCTTTGATATCCGATAACTTTGAATCAAAGTGACTCACATTTACTAATTTCATGCAGAAATGTAGGGTCAATATTAAATTAGCCGTGGGTAGATAGTACTTGTTGGTGCGCATGCGCGAGTCTGTTTTTTTCGAAATTATTGAACTGCAAACTGAATGTGCATTTTTTGCACCTCTCTGTACATGTATCCTAGGCTTTCTCTTTGGCTATCAACGCCAATCATACAAGTTTCTAGAGAAGCCAAATGAGTTCAGTTAATGAAAATAACATTAGAATAATGATGAAATAAAAAGGATTAGTTACTTCTGAAGCAAAACAAAATAATACGTGAGTGATGGGCAGTCTAAGAGTGAGGCATACATTATTTTCTGACACTGTGTGTACAGTGCGACTGCACCAGAGCTGCCGGAGCGGAGCTCTGCGTGTTCTTCCTTCTCAAATCTCACGCTTTCCGCTTCCCAGCCTCACCAGTTGACTCCTGGACAAAGCAAGAGCTGTCGCCTCGATGTCACAAATAACCAACCAGGCAGAATCGTTGGCTATTCTCATTGAATGTTGAAAAATGCAAGACTCTATCTTGTAAAGAGCGTAAATTTTGATAAATTTTCGGTTGAAAAATTTTCAAATCAATAGATTAAAATGCACATGATCTTCTATTGTTATTAAGAAGATAGTTTCTAATTGAATTTGTTGAATTATTCACAGCTGCATCAATCAAGAACGGACGTTCCACACCCAGTGGCTTAAAAGTAGCCGCAATTGACAGAACTATTTCACTAATGACAAGAAATGTAACAACGGAATCTATAATTCTTCGGAGTCTTATGGACCATTTTGAACGTTAAAATAAAATGAAAATGCAGTGACTGGTTGGAAGAATAAGAAGGTTACGAAACAATTGCGTTGATAATTTTTTACGTATGGTAACTGTATAGTATAATCAGTCTTACGAGACGGATTATATAGTAATTACTCTTGCTGTAAAAAGTATCAGTTGCAAGTGAACCAGGTGTTGCATTAGCACTTTATGTTGTGAAATAATTGGTGGTTCACGCTGACTCCTGAAAAGTCAACGGAAAATGAAACCAAACCTCCCAGTTGTAACTCACGGTGCCCCACGGTTCGAAAGTTACTTCAATAGAAAACTTAAACCACATATGTCTATGAATGCAACGATTTTCGTGCTTAGACTACAGGGGTGTCATTAATTATGAATTGGCTTGAATTCATATTAAGATTATTATTTTTATTTAATACGCAAAGTAAAGGCAAGATTGACCGCCTGCGAAATGCCTGTCCTCAGATGTGCGATACAGTTGCTGTGACTGTTTTCTTAGGTAGTGATGAAACCATAGCGACGGGAATTCCTCTTACTTACGTGACGTAAAAATATTTACTTCCAAACGTTCCCAGAGAAGTTTCTGAATTGTGATGCACTTGAGTTTCCGTGGGCGCTATTTTTGTTCGGGAAGGTTCGAGATGGTATCAGAAGGAACTTTCCTCTCAGTTTACTTTTGAGCGAAGTCTCCCTTCTAATCCTGCATAGAAAATGACGCGCGATGGCCTAAGGCTGGGAACTCCCCTATTCCAGAGGCCCGGATTAGCAGCAGACCTTCGTAATGCCACATCATCGATCCGGCTAATGAGATCGGCAGATTTTATCCCATCGATTTTATGTGTCTAGGTCGGGTGCTGTGAATTGTATCGTGGTCACGCCATCATTGCTTTATTATCAGGGCACAATGCCTCGCTTTCGCAGGGAACAAATGACATTTTCCACGCCATGCAGGAGTTTCAAAGAAAACGGCGGCCATTGTTTATGCTGAAAAAATATGTAAACACGTGTTCCTGGTGAGTAAAATTTCATAATTTTTGTTAAACGTTATGATGTGGTGAATACCTGCATAGAATGATGAATGATTGATATCAATAAATATATCAAATAGTCTGAAAAATGAAATTGTGTAGGGGGGTTAAAAAGTTTTCGATAACAACGGCAAAAATGAGCTGAAACTGAGTTTTAGCTTAAGACGCACCGTTTCCGATTATTCGGGTCAAACTATGAAAAAGCGACAGAACGCAAAGAATTTGGAAACTAAATATCAGAGCAGATGAGAACTTCTGTACCCAATGCATGCTGACTGCAAAATTCGAAGAGAGACTAACTACAATCGTAGCTTGAGGCTCAGTGGCGCTTAGGTGACACACTTCATTCTCAACTATGGAGGCCCAGGCTCGACTTCCGGCTACGCAGGGGGATTTTTGTAGAACCACTGAGTGCTTCTCCTGGGAAACAAAGCTTAAACCTTCCTCACATCACTTCCTCATATCACAGTTTATTTCTTTTTAATACTTCCACACCTCGTCAGTTATTCAAAAACCAGCGTAGCTCAGTTTGGAACCTCTGTTGAAATTTAGTTATTTCCCTTTCGTGGCAAATAGAGTATGCTCCTGGTATCTGCTGAAAATTAGGTTTGGGGTAAGAATTCATTAGTTGTTCGATGCACTGGCACAGTTTTCCATTATGATGTTTATTGTCAAATATTTTTCCGCTGACGATAAGTGTTTATACACATAGAAATTAGGGCTTTTGAAATGTTATTGATTTCAAAATAGGAAGGTTGATAATTTTCTGTCTAATAATGAAATTATTTTGTTAGATCATCTGTATTTTATTTCATAGCTTCAATAAATATTATACACTGGCCCCTTTGCTTTTTTTGTATTAATTCTTGAATATGACATATCTCACCTACAAGTTGAAATATTTCTATGTCTATCTGCAGGATCCGCTGTCCCCTCTTTGCATGTGCAAACTAAAACACAGCAAAGCAATAATTTTGAATATCCATCAAATCCGATTGAACAGATTCTGCGTATTTGATTCGCGCATGGCAGCACATGCAGGGAACCTGTCAGCGCAAAGCCCCTGCAACACGTGCCGGGGTCAAAAATACGGGGAGCAGCTCTCCGCTGTTGGTGAACACGAATTACACATTAATTCTTGTCGAATGTACGCAGTTTCACGCATGAACACTTCATTGAAAACATGTTGTAAAAAACACACTGCTAGAGGTACTACTGTAGATCTAACAGTCCCGTCACATGTTGAAGAACGATAATGCACGCAAAAATAAATTCCCGCTAGACAGGCAGAGTTGCTTTTCATAGCGAAGTTTATTTAGAGGACAGCAGCTCCTAGCACCTACGTATACGTCCTTGGCCTCTTTAACAACCCATTTTGTAATGTGCATACAACAACTGTGCGGACGTTAACATTTCCTGCTCGAAATCTAGTACGATATTAATCATCTGATTGTAATCCTCACTTCCTACTAGTAACTGTTAAAGAAATAGAAAATAATGAAGATAAAACACCGAAGAAAGACTAGAGGAACTAGCAAGTGGGAGTATTCTCTCCAACGTAGCAGCCAGAAAATAACTACGTGCACAATCCCAACCTTCGAAGAGAATAGGGGTTTCAGTGAAATACAAACTTTGCAAGGAAACAACGCCACAATTCTACAGCTACACACCCACTACGTCACCTCAAGCTCTGGCCGATGATCGGCAACTGTTGCTCAGGTAAGACTCGCTCCTTGGGATTTAATTCTTTAGCATTATTTTAGCGTTAAGGCTGCATTTTGTTTTGTATGAAAAAAATAACTGCAGCCTTTGGTATACTTGCAATACAAATGCATTTAGCTTTTTACGAAAAACAAGCAGCATCCTTTGAAATGGAACCGTGAGGTCCCTGTGGTCGATAAAGTGTCAGTAGAAGAGGGACGGAACCCTCCAAGTCTCGCTTACATTCCCTCAAATTATGCAAACCTGAGAACGACCTCACCTACCCAGCGAGAGGCACTCCTTCAACGTGAACTTCAGCACAGCTCATTTCCCTGGCCCCCTCAGAAAGCTTAAGATTGACCATAGGCAATAGGGTTAGGTCTATCTTATGCTATGGGGACTGGCGTCCTCAAGGGGGCACTGTTAGGTTATCTCAGCTTTAGCTAGGCGTCCAGGACTTCTATCTTTCGTACCCACTTTGCTTCTTTTCATTTTAATGCCTCTCTCGCTTTGTTTTTTCCTACTCTTCCTTCTTAACTTGCTATCTCTATGCGCAGAAGATCTTGTGTGGGAACACACTTTGTGCCTAGATTCGTTCTCCAAAGTCCATGATAATTGTCTCTTCTCTTTTGGTGCGAGGTAGTCTGAGTTACTAATTAACTGCTATCCTTACTACCACTACTTCACATTTCACTGGCTGCCGTACATGTACGAATAATTTTTTGTTTCGTTCAAACATGCAATTTCACTTAACGTAAAAAATAGCGAGAGCGTGCAAAAATGCGACACATAGCCTTCAATGGGGAACCGAGCGTAGTTTCAATTTCAATATCAACATAAAGTCATTAGTATCTGTTACGCATCGACGGGAACTTGGTTTACAGATACTTTCGCTGGCGCCTGCTGGGTATACAAAGTTTTCTTTAAATTACCGCAGTTCTGACATCGGTTTGCAGAATAGTTTCCAATTTCGGTGATGAAGCTAAGCGTTTTCCGATCTGTGCAGTGAAATAAACTATTTCAAATCGTGGAATTCCAAGGGAAATGAATGCAAGCCGTGTTGCCCAGTCGGATGACAGGAGGATGAAGGGGCAGTCCTGCTGTCATCCTTAATTGCTTTCAGCAGTAACAAACTCTTATGCAAATGCAGTCTGCCGCTTCCGATTTCCAAATTGCTTTTATTTATCTTAGGTTCTAAGAGTTGCGGTTATTTCTATTATGGAATTGTCATCTAAGTATTCCAGTCCTTGTGGCTCAATACTCTCCTCACCCCTGAACTGCTGTGAGATATTTTTAGGAGCCCTGTAAAAATATTGTTCCTAGCAGTCGTACAAGTGATGTATTCTTACGAACAAAACTGCTCGCGAGACGTCTGCACGAATTACTGCGAAACTTTCGTTGATAATTCAGGGCTCAAATAAATTAATCATATTTTTGATGTGAGAAAAATATCTCCGTTTTACAAAGGATGACATGAAAATTGAGAGAGCAAAATTGCACGGAGATCACTGCGTTGTCGTTGATGTAATATGCAATATAACTGCAAATAATTGTGGAAAGTGGATTCAATACAGAAGTCCTCCACATAGAAAAAAAGACTTTTATTAATTCCAACACGTTTTACCGTTGGTTTTCAGTGCCTTATAACTACTGGCGTGGTGAGGGATACGAGGAATACGTGGTTTAAACTCCCTTTTGCAAGGGAAGTACTCCCTGGTTACGTGTAAATGCCTCGCCTGAGCCGAGATTCGAATCCAGGCCCTCTCGGTTGTGAGGCCATCACGATACCAGTACGCCATGGAGCGCACAGTTAGAAAGCTACAGTAGATCGGTACCAGCAACCAACAGCTCTATCTTCTAATTTGCTTTTCATAACACGCGTCGCTTGCCCCCTATGAAACAAATGTTTTTCATGCCATTTGGTGTTCTCTTTAGTTGATGCCACTCTGCGGGGTACGACTGTAGTCTATAAAATGGAGGATGATTTGGCTGAAACTGCTGTGGGGCATGAAGGACGTCTTCGTGAACTCCAACAAAGAGCTGTCGTTGCTCCAACAAGTTCGTCGATTTCTTTTCACAGGCTCGGGCGTGGCAGGCCTTCCTAAATCTCCTCAAGGGCTGCAGTATCTCGTAATCAGTTTAGTGGCGCAGGTCTTTAGCCACGCGATCGCTTAAGTCCATTACGACGAAACTTTTCAAAGCAGGGCCGGTAATATGGAAGAACTTGGCCGATCGCCGATAATACAATCTTGCTCACACTAATTGCATTGACGATGGCTAATTATTCCCATGGTTCACTGAAAGTTAAGTCCATTGGGGATTTTGAATTCTGATGATATTGCTTTTTTAGGGCAATTACGTGCGTTAATATAAAGTAAGTGAATTCATCAATCGCTTTTGTCCATGCAAGAAATTAGAAAATCGTAATTAATCTCTCCTAGTAAAATGAAGCCAATCGATGAGAACAATGCTGTATTTGATGAGAACGAAAAACAACGTCGTACTGTTCGTAAAACAAAACTGTCCATTGATCCAGGGTAATATACTTCAATATCATAGATTCGCCAATCCTCTCAGGCTATCATAATGGTTTCTATTCACTGAAAATCAACCACTGAATACGAAAACATGGAACTTGTTGTTGGAGAAGAAAACTTTCCCTGAATAGAACTGTTGTTTACTCATGATGGACGAGCGTTCATTTTTCGACAGCTTCAATGAAATCAATTTGTCAGGGCACAATCGCGCAGATGGAGCTCGGTCCATTATTTGCATAGTTTTCTTTATAAAGGGAGCTGTGCAGGAAAACTATTTAGATGACTGCAGTTCCCGCACTAGTGTAAGTCCTACCCTAGTTTCGAAGTTTGATAAGTGCAGGGGGACTGAGGCGGAATACCCAACACCGTTAGTCTCTTAGTAGCCAAATGGTGATGTTTTTATTCTCATTGAGCGTTAATATTCGGTAGTAAAACTCACGCGCTGTGAGATAAAATTCTTTCATTTCCTTCGACACACGAAAATGGAAAAACAAACACTTCAACAAAGGGGAGAGCCATGAAAGTTACGGAAACTGTACGTAACGTTCGTTGTGCTTCTGCAAGGCTCAGCAGAAATGTTTATTACATTCCAAAGAGGTCCCGGTCGAGGGACATCCTTACTGCAGCGCGGCGACAGTCGTTCGTTGTATCGATCTTCGAGAGATTTTTTTTTGCTCAAACGAATGCTCGGAAATAGTAATTTATGGCCTGAATTTCCTGAGACTTGAAACTTTCATCTTCTCTAGCCAAGATGTATGAGCTTGCGGTGGCAAGATGAAGAGCCAGACGTATTCTGTTCGTACCTGTGGGCGAGGGACTATTTTATATGAGTACTACCTCGAGAATCTAGCAAGTCGGGCAAACGCAAACAAATTTATTTATCTCTGTAGATATGGTGTGGACGGTCAAGTCGGGCGATTATCAAAGAATTCGAGTTAGGTCTATTTTGTGGTGCATATGATGCTAAGCATGTTCTCAAATACAATTCATTTCCAGCATTGTGATAGATACAACAAAATTCATTTCCAACATTGTGATAGATACAACAAATACATTGCAAATGCAAGTGACCAACTTGCATTGAAGTTTAAAATTTTAGAATGAATGGAACTCTTTCCTACCGAACACCTAACCTTGTATGGTGAGTTTTTCATTGCAGTAACGCTTTTATAAAGACTGGATAATTAAGTCAGTTCGAAGCCATATTGGGAAAGTGGTGCTGACTTGCCAAGCAGAAAGTCTTAATTACATGTAATTTTCATGATTGTAAGTCAAAGGAGGCGCATCAGAAGTCCCTTTGAAGAAAAATTATGACGGAGGCAGATTTCCCGCGGGAGATTCTCTGTAGAGCTACGGAACCTCTTGAGGAGCATTTATTTGTGTCTCGCAGCCTTCGTTGCGGCCAAGACGACGCCTTCCTTGCTCGCCATAATGAACGTACTCGCGTACAACTATCAATATCCTATGGCTGGATCCAATAAGACAATAGATATTTTCGCGAACACCCGATGTATCCTCATATTTGCTTCTTACAACACGTCCTGTTTGTTTCTCTTGACATAAATATTTTCCGTGCTATTGATGCTTGCTCTAGTTCATACCTCTCTATGCGGGGCACGACTGTAAAGAGGTTGTTTGCTGGAACCAATCTAGCGCTCTACGCGGAATGCGACTGTAAGAAGATACAGGATATTTGCAGTAATTGTTCCATGCTTCACACAGTTTGGAGTTATGCAGGAATATGTACGTGTATGAGCAGTTGAATAATAGTTTCACATATGAATAATTGAAAAAATTATGCTTATATCTATGATTGTAAAAACGTGTATGCATTTATAAATGAAAAGTGTATTGCGCAGTATATTTAATGCCTGGCTAGGAAGTATGATCGCGCATGTTTTTTTCAAAGTGTATCTAAAAGTGTAAGCTCATAACGTTTTTGTTCTAACAAGGCTATTAGCGCACGTTGGGTTTGTGAGATAGATTTCTATGGCTTGGGAATATTTTCAGACTACATACATCGATGACTGCCAAGATGACGGCACCTGATACATTGTAAATGCGTTCGGCATGAAAATTATCACAATCAATTGATATTTTGTAGGAACAAGTGAACAGTTTACTACCTGAGGCAATCGGAATACAAAGGGCTTTAGGTGATTTAATTTCTACGCTGATGAATTACGACCATCTAAATGATATGGTTAGTAAGACAAGTATCGAAGGGGGCATGGGGAGCTCAGTGAATAGAAGGAATTTCAAGGCGAAATTGTCGACCCACGTTTTGTCGCTGCGGGCCGCCCACTTCCCGTTACTGACTGGAGGTCTTCTGGCAGCCGATGAGCGTAAGAGTTTCTAAAACAGTTTGATGAAATCATAGAATTTTCACACAAACTGAAAGATTAAATATTAAGAGAGTCAAAAAATTATGAAAAATAGTCAATTTTAGACATTTAATTTACGAGCCCTCTTTTTTCCATTATCGATCTGTTGACTTGTTTCCTTGAGAAACGAAAATCTTTTTAGTAAAAATAAGCGTTACGAAGAAGTGAATGTGGTAGCGCAGTTCAAAGATACTGAGGACCGTATCTTTGGCCTACCAATCCCATAACTTCGATAGTTTATTGCAATTTTGTCGATTAGTTCTCACTTTGCAGCGGCTTTCGAGTTAATTAAATAAAGTTAGTCCATGTTTCGAAACGACAAAAATTTGTAATTATATTTTGTTGCTATTATATTTTTGAATCAGAAAACAGAACTCAATTGCCATTTTCTCCGTAGAGTGAGTACAGCGTGGGAATATTTCGGATCGTCAATGTTTGTGGCTATGTTCTTTGAATTTCAGATTTAAAGTGCCTTTATTTTAATTACAGGCCCTGCACTTCATGGTAGCACCTAAGCACACTTCTGAAACAGCAATAATATCAAATGACGCACGATTTCAATGCTCAAACTTTGAACAATAAAACCTTGAACGCAATGTGAGAGCAAACTTAATAAAGGTCCAATTACTCGTGCTTAAGTAGAAGTAAACCAATGCTCTAAGAGCAAGATGTGAGTCAGGCACGGGTGTAATCTGCACGCTTCGTAATGCAACTCATGCTTTGGAAACCGATGCAAAAAGTTTTACATGACGCGAAAATTTTAGTTAATATCGAGATGCGAAACTTGAAATTCAAATCCTGGTATCCGTTAATATGTTTCACCTAGCTGTTTTAATCTACGTGATGTATCTGTTTATTTTCAATGTATTGCAAATTACTTCGGCAAATCAGGCTTAAGGTATGAATCAGATGCTGGAGGAGAATCAAGTACGGGTTCGGACTCGACACTGATATAAACCAGGGGTACAAATGAGGCACAAGGATATGAACTGTGTCATAGGGTATGAACGAACCCTTCAGGGAAAATCAGGTACCAGGAAGCGAACTGTGTCATAATGTATAAACGAACCCTTCAGGGAAAATCAGGTACCAGGAAGCGAACTGTGTCATAGGGTATATACGAACCCTTCAGGGAAAATCAGGTACCAGGAAGTGAACTGTGCCATTGAGTATAAATGAGGTATATCGCGCAGACTCAGGGATTCCACGTCTCACCGTTGGATTGGCGGTGCGTGAGCCGTAAATTACAACCGAATAGCCTGAGAAAGATCAAACTTCATATGGATAATGTACGCAATGCGGCGACAGAGTGTATCGATGGTAGTATGGATAGATATAAGAATCGGTTTATTTCTAAATAGGTGCAACTTAAATATGGTGTGTAGGAACGCTCCGTAGCAAATTGAGTCTGGTCTGTATACACTCGTAAATTCAGGCTCTATATTATAACTCTGAAGAGAAATTCATTTTAATGTAGCTTGCAAATGCATCATTCTCGTGTGAGAGCCAATCAACATATTCTAGGTTTATTGTGTAACTATTTTACTGCAAACAAGCTTGGAAAACCTTGCAAGCACGCGGTACAGGATTCTTCCAACATCCGCTAGAAATTGGTTTGTTGTGAAGAAGCAAAACAACATACAAAGAATAGATCGGATTTTTGGGAAGAGTGATGCCCGCACGAGACAATAATGCTGTCACATCGATCACTCCTCAAAGATGATCATCGACTGATTGCGTTCCGGCAGCTCGGGAAGTCACGTGACTGCGCTGCCGCTGAGCGGCCTCATCGTACCCTCGAGATCGTCCAACGAGAGACCGAGAAAAAATGATCCAAGAGAGTGGAATTTTGTGGGGATCTGTGAGATGTTTTCTTCGGAGCTTATTTCCAGAAAACGATGCTCTGTCAACGCACGTACTCCGGAGTCTAGGGTCTTTTCACGCCTGAAAAACTGAATGTTTTCGTTTACGCGGAAATATAATCTGAGCTGCTCTGAACTCAGGCTTTTCCTTTACATGGAAATAAAATCTGAAATTTTGAGTTTACGTAAATTGAGGTTTTTGGGGCCAGTAAAATTACATATTTCTTTGGATTATTAAAGACGCGTGATATCAATTTATGTATCAATTCAATTTGTATCGAAAGCAAAAATTAATGCTTGTTATCACAAAAGATCTTTACAAAACTTTACAGAAAGAAGATAGCAGAATACAAGGCGTAAATTCAGGTCTTTATTCATCGAAACGTAAGGTCGTTTGTTCTGATTTTTCATTCGCTTCAGTAATTCTGCATGAAGTGATGAATGCCGGTCTGCATGAGATTGTCGCTGCTAGGTTTTTTAAACCTTTCCTGAAAAGAATTTAAATCTTTACCTCCGTCAGAAATCAAGAAAAGCTCATTTTGTAAACTCTGTTTATATTCTGCCTCCATTGGACAAAAGGATATTTGCAGAGTGTCAAAGAATTAGAGATCGTGGCTCTTACTTCAACGGAGATGGCTTTTTAGTGTCACTAATATTTGTAGCTATTCAACGTACGCACAAAAGATCACAAGACTATTGCGTGCTTTTGCTTGGTAGAAACTTTTACGTAGTCTAAACTTACTTATTTACCTGCGGATTTACGAGTAGAAAAGGTAATTAATAATATATTGGCCAATGGCAGTCTCAAAATACTTTAGCTTTCACAAGTAGAAGTTATCATTCCTTTTTTTGTGACCAAATATGACATCATTTTCCTTGGAATTAATGACTCGAAAGTTCTCAGAATTTTACAGCGAAGCGCAGAGACCACGAAGGCGCAAGGCGACAGTTGCGTTGCTCTATGCGTAAAAGGCTCCCTTGGCTTTCTGGACACTACAAGCGTGTGTGAAGTATAATTTATTCCCCTAGTATAAGAGTTTAAGCAATTTTTTCCCATTAAAAGTGCTTTAATCCCAAAAGAAAGGCATGGCGTTGTTCTAAGATGCAAATCAAGAGACATGCCGACCTGCATTTACCCTTGTAAGTCAGTGGAACGATGCAGAAATAGAATGCCGGAACAATTCCAGTGTTATCTCGGGCGCTGCTCTTGCGTCTGGAGCTTTGTTGCGAGATCGATAAAGGAAGTTTGCGCAATCTTACGATGACACCTACACTCCTAAATATTGTGCAGCGCGGCGCTTGGTCAGGAGAGAACCTTCTTTTTGCGCCTCTCGCACGGCCGGGGTGCTCGTGTCCAGCCCATCTCGTGTCGATGCATGTGTGAATTTATGCCAATGAGTAGCTATCCTGAAATTTGGTATTCGTAGCGAGCAACTTTGTCAAAACAGAAAGTCAACGCAGGGAAACTTTTGTGTTGTGCTTCGCTCGTCCTCGTGCTTGCAGATGGCTTTGTTCAGTGTTTCTTGCTCCAAGTCAGGCTTGACTGCCACAGTCTTGGGGGGCCGAGTGCAGCGCGAACCTCCGCCCCTGCAGTATGCACAAGTCAACCGGCAATGCGATCGATGACGTACCTTGAGAAATTTACCCTTAATTTACGTAAAGAAGCTCTTTTATAATTTTTCGAAGCGGTGTTGTTCATTGCTTAGAAAGAAAAGAATTGTGTAGCTTAATGCACTCTTTGTCTTATTTACTTAACAGACTAAACTTACTTCGTTATTCAAGAATATGCATAACTATTCTATCACTTTGTGTATGTAACGGGATGCATCGAATGTATTGTTTGAAAAATTAAATGCTTTAGATGAATATTTATAATATGGGCTACCAGTAGAGATATCCAACGGTATACATAACGAAATGTGCGCTGTAAGTAGCTTGATTTTGCGGTTTTCAAAAGAAATTTCTGCTCGTAGAAAATAAAGCGAAATTATCAGTCTCAAATCAGGAAAATAAAACATTGTATATTATATTAGCTGACACGCAATACGCTGAGTGACATCAGCTCAAAATTTGTAATAAACTCCGCAAATTATTTTCCTCTTACATTGTATGTTGAACAGACCTTGGATTTCGGTTTTTATCTGGTTGCCCTCGAATGCCTTTTAACACACGGAAAAAGGTTGTAGAGGCGTTCTAAGTACTAATGAGAGCAACTTTAAGTCGCGAGCACAAGGTCTAACCCAGAATTCCTGCAGTTGCCTGAGGTGATCAATGGAAACCTGGCAAAGAACTTGGTCCCAGGGTCGCCTCTCGAGAACTCAGTGTTTTATTGTAGTTGCTCTTCACGAGCTGCTTAGGAGGCTCATCATAAATGTTAGCCATTACAGTCAGCGCGAATTTCTTCGTTAATGGGCTCGTAAAACGGATTTATGGTAATAAAACAAGGCTAAATCCGAGCGGGGCTAACGCGAGCGGTCACTTACTAAAAAGGGTGTAGGTCTGCCGCACGAGTGGGGGAGGTTCTCTGATGTTTGAATTAATACTTTTTAAATTTATGATGAGTACTTCAAATGTGATTAGGATCACTCATGGGGCTTAAGAACTTATCTTTTGTTGCCGTCTCACCTTTGTGTTTCCAGCTGAGGAGCGTATATAGTGGCTCCGGGGCACCCCAGTCAACAGGAGCGCAAGGCCTAAATTCTCCTAGAGTACACAACGGGAGACCGGAAATTTGTGTCAAATCTATCGCAGTAAATAGAAGCTTCAGTGGAATAGACAACGGATTAACGGAAACTCTTTTTAAAATATACAACATTTAACGGCAGTTTTCATATAATATTGTCCGATATAAATAACATTGCATCAATTCAACAACGAAGCTCAGCAGCATTGCATTGTTTGCATGAATTATTTTAATTATTTTTTTACTATGTTAGAGATCTGGGCTGCGAGCTTGCAAGACGCCTTATTTGCAATGAATTCTTATGACTTCCATTGCTAAAAATTAACCTATTTGGACATTGGTATTGCTAAAAATTAACTTATTTGGACATTGGTACTGCTAAAAATTAACTTACTTGGACATTGGTATTGCTAAAAATTATTTTACTTGGACATTGGTATTGCTAAAAATTAACGTGGACATTGGCATTGCTAAAAATTAACTTACTTGGACATTGTTGGCATCTCCTGTGAAGTGTGAACTGAGGTGTACATGCGATAAATATATCAACAACTCCAAGGTAATCTCTGAGTCACGTAGATTAATATAAAGAGTCCTTATGGATAATTGTATCAATTAATAGGGAAGTTAGTTGGGAAGTAAAGGTCATTTTTCCCGTCAATATTATTCTCATTAAAAGAAACACGAAATTATGTTAGGAGTTTTCAATGATAAATGCGAGGCCTGAATGGGACGTGTATGGTTCTACGAGTTAAAACCCATTCCATAATATTCCAAAGTTTGTCTTTTGTAAATATTTACTGATTTTTTATAGACGATGGACTTTGACAGTTTTAAATGGGAATGAAAAGTTAAGGGTGCTTTATCTTCTGCTTTGTACTGCACGAGTGTAATGATAATTACTTGCTGGGTGTATCCCCGTGGCAAATGCCGGCACTATGTTACTGAACGCGCCTGTGGGAGCTCTAGCAGCTTTATTTACAAATCCAGGCTTTAGGAATTTATGAATCTGCAAAGTAAATAGGCTCCCGACGCTCCGTGCTTTTCTTATTCGTTTGTTGACTACCTGGCTTGTTGAATTTATTTATTGTGAAGCAAAGTACGGTGTATCGTAGACAGTTCTACGAGCTTTGAATCACTGACATGCACAATAGTAAATGAAATATTCGTTTTAAGTACCGTAGACTTGAATAAATTGACGAAGCCTGTAAGAAGTAGAAAATTGACAAAAACGAAGGAACTCGTTGAAATTTATCCCGTCACTTTGAGAAATTAGACGGTGCATTCGAAGTGTATATTAAATGCGGAAAGCAGTATGAAAAAATAGCAACTACCATTTGGTAATAATTTACTAGAAAATCATTTACAAATTTTTAGTAATAACATCTCATATGAACTTAGTTGTGAAAGACTTTCTAAAATAAGTTTCAACTTAATTTCCCTGTAGTAAGCACAATATATTCCTCGGAATTTTAGCCAGCCTATTAAGATGCAATGTAATAAATCCACTATGAATGAATGTAATCATTATTGATGAGTCATCTATCAGCAAAGACATTTGAAACATTAAATTCTGACTCAAAGAACAGCAGGCACATTGTTACTTTCATTCAATGCCATGCCAATAGATTGTCATGGTAGAAATCTTCATTTAACTTTTTTACATACATCAACACGGTAGAGTTCTTGTACATACAAATAAACATAGGGAGGAACTTGCCGATTTCTTGTTAAAGTAGAAATTCTGTGATGTTAGAAGAATTCTGTTGCAACGTATCGTCTGTACGAGTACATTACTAATTAATTGTTTAGATTGACTTTTTATAGTATGATAGATTATATACCTTATGTTCAATTCATTCTTTATGTGAGCTAATTGAAAAAAACAAGTCATCAAATATTTGTCTAGAAAAAACGTCAACATGTTATTTTGTCCAGAAAAAAATATTTCATCAAATTAGTGGACTAATCAGCGCATCAGAAAATGTTAATTTCTAAAATATATCCTGAATCTAAATTCTAACTTCATTCCAAGTTATTGTAAGTTAAAAATATATGAGACCTAAGAATTGATAAAAATAGTTATAAAATGAGTTTTACTGGCTAAAAAGCTAGCACTAGATATATTTAAAGTAGAAAAACTACTGAAATAATTTTAGCACTGGAGGAGAACAAAATGTTACTAAAAGTGTTTCCTTTGCACTGAGTTGCATGAAATTAAAGCAAATCTTCAGTACTTCACTAACGTTGCAAACAATCATTATTGTGCTCAACAGTCCAAATTTCATACAAGCAAGTGAAGCTCATTTCTGCCACACCCATACTTGAGGTAAGAGAATGATTATTATTAAGTTACATATATTAGAAAGAAGTGTGTAAGCTGGAAAAGTTTCCCTTCAGCTTCAACGTCAGAGCAGGTGGTCACGACACTGTTCTCACCGCACACAACCTACCACATCTACACGAGTCCAACCGCTCAGAAAACCAGAACATTTCTCGCGAATGTTGTCAGCAAAGTTCTGCCTCTGACACCAGGCATTGTTGGACGCTGCAGAGGTAAGACAGGTGTTAATGGGGAGCCCTGTAAAGATAAGTCATTAGTCGGACCTCTTCTTTCGCGGTGTCTTGCGTACGGTGATACTTTTAAAGCTTTTCTTTGCGTCGCTCTGAGACGAAAAGGAAATCCTTTTTATCTGGATTGTGCGAGGAACGAGACGTATTTTCAAGATATTTTTGAGCCCAGTTGTCTTTGTTTTAATGCTTCAGACACGCTCGCTTGACCAGATTTGAAGCCAAGGGCAGTGTTCGCAGACCTGCATGCAACATTGAAAACTAAATGTTCAGGCTTAGTTCTGTGAAACTCAGGCATCGTTTCTATGAATTTTATGGATAGTGACCATGTTCCTGCACAAACACTAAAAGAGCATAAAGTGTACAAAATGTGCATCACTTGAGACGTGTCAAAATTATGTTGAAGCGACAGCGGCATCATCTGTGTGGGTTGCCTTGTGTGGGTCAGCACACATGGAAGCGCGACCTGAGGGCCTTGCTGCGGGAGTCCTGTCCTGAGCTGCAGAACCAAAGTTACGGAGTGGAAGAAGTGGTAAGCTGTTGGTAACAAGTTACGGAGTAGAAGTAGTGGTGAGTTCTTGATAACAAGTTACGGAGTAGAAGTAGTGGAAAGTTGATGGTAACAAGTTGCAGATCTCTAAAAGCGAGTTATGAATGAAGAAGTATTTCAAAACGAGTAATGAATGTAGAAATCTCTCAAAGCGAGTAATGAATGAAGAAATCTTTCAAAGCGAGTAATGAATAAAGAAATCTCTGAAAGCGAGTAATGAATGAAAAAATCTCTCAAAGCGAGTAATGAATGAAGAAATCTCTCAAAGCGAGTAATGAATGAAGAAATCTCTCGAAGCGAGTAATGAATGAAGAAATCGCTGAAAGCGAGTAATGAATGAAGAAATCCTTTTCAGTGAATATAAAGATTGAAGAAATCTCGTTGAGTCAATATTGAATGAAGCAATGTCTCAATATGAATAAAAAAGTAAATATAAAGTGAATTGAACTAATTGAAATTCTGTTGTAGGATTATTCTAGGTAGATTTTTTTACACTTTCCTTTCTAATTTTAGACCTCATTATCTGTAACTTGGACACATTTAGACACATTGTGACAATTGTAAAGGCGAACATCAAAGTCTTCCTAAAAGCATACGAAATGCCTCGAATATTAGAACACGCTCGGTAGAGTTTCCTAAAATGATATTTTGATATGCTGATAGCACCTGATGTTATTTGCTTGTCTTTGTGTCACTTATATCTGTAAAGATTGGTGCTAAGTTATGAAGCTTTTCAAAAATTTATACCCTGCACTAACTCAAGACCAATTTACAGATTATGGGATTTACATCGTAGCCAATAAAGTGGCTGGATAGTGTTGGAGCTTGATAAGAGGAAGCCTCTAGGAATAAATTCACAAATGCTATCAAATAGACATCTCTTACCCTCTTTCCCTCTGTCGTTCCTCTCTCTCTCACTCATCTCGCCGTGTGCCCGCACGTCATCGTGAGGTCGTGTCAGTGTCGCTCGAGTGACCAAAGAGTAAGGGTGTGCGTCGCTGCTGTGTCCGGCGCTTGTCTATGGCTTCTCGGCAGCCTGTTACCAGGACGTCGCTGTTAACAAAAGTGCTCAGCTCTTTCATTCCTTAAAGGTGTACAGCGTGCTTTAGTTGACATTTTCCCGCGGAATTGAGTGAGTGTCGGTTGACCGGCAAGTTATGAACAGGCCTATAGACTGAACACCGATTTGACCGGGCAGGTGTCAGACGGATGAAGTCATGTGACGTGAAGCCTCTGCAGGGCCTACTATCCTGCCGCCTCACCCCACCTTGCATGGTAAGCTCTGGGGTTGGAGGTGCTTTGGAGAGGCTCCTCTGCAGGTCACGCCGTCTCACGCTTGATTTACAGGGGTTTGAGAACCAGTTCAGGTTCGGGGACGTTTTTTGATCACGATATTTTCCTGGTGTAATTTTATGGAGAACGAATGGGTAGTTTCTGAGAAAATATTTTCAAAGTGCTTTTTGTGGGTGGTAAAGTTTCCAATTTAGCGTTTTGTTAACACGTCATTTGAAATTTCTAATAAAATTAGTGAGGTATTTCTTTGTCTTTTTTCCCATATTTTTCACTTTCGAGTCTGAGTCAGGTATTTAAAGTCTTGGGGAATGTATTTGTCTTAAAAATTGCTGTACTGTTTTAAATCCAACATTTAAACTCGCAACTATCATTTCAACAAGATTGTCTAAGTCAGGACCATTTGCACGTCCAAGTATACTGTGTACGTCTATTGAAACGTTCAATATTCCTTGTAGATGTGCGGATCAAGTTTGTAAACGCTGACTCTAAAGCAGCGTTTCTCAATTAGGTTTCTGCGAGAACAAATGAGATGAGCTAATGCACTTTGGATTTTTGTATAATTTCATGTACGAAATATTACTGAACACAACGATATATTCTGGGTTGTTGTATTGTTGTTATATAGACATTATGTGTAACCTATTTTGTAGGTAAAACCGAAAATTACGCAACGGTAAAAAGATTGAAAGCGCTGCTCTAAAGGGTTCAACAGCCGTCGTCATTAATGAAGTAAAAACGTGACCAGTTTTATGTGACTAACAAAGACGTTCGTGCTCAAAGTGTACAGTCGTCCCCCACACTTGTAAAAGCGCTAGATCGATTCCAGCCAACAATTGCTCTTCAGTTGCCCCCCCGTATGTTTATAAGAGCGCTAGATCGGTTCCAGCCAACAAATGCTCTTTAGTTGGCCACCGCATAAAGATGTATCAACTAAAGCAAGCATCAAATAGTAGGGAAACTACTAGTGTCACCAGCAGGAAATAGTGTTATGAGAAGCATATAAAACGATAAAACGGGTTGTTTGCTGGAACCGACCTAGCGCTTCATGCGGAGGAAAACTGTATTATGTAATTTAAACCTTCGACATTCAACTCATGTGCGAAGGCCGCTTCTTGATCGAATGAATTTTATCACTGAAATACTTTATTTTCCTTGTAAACAATATCTGTTTTATCATAATGTTTCTGTTAACTTGTGTTACCAAGAGGAAACTCTTTCTCGTGAAGTCAAATGTAGGTTTATGAAAATTGGCTGCTCATAAATTTTGTCTAATCGCCTCCCCCTGTGTAGAGAATGTTCCCTGCATACCGAAACTTTCGGTCATCCGATGGTGTGTGTGTCGGTGTATGCGGCGTGTGTATGTCGGTGTATGCGGCGTGTGTGTGTCGGTGTAGGCGGCGTGTATTTGTCGGTGTAGGCGGCGTGTGTGTGTCGGTGTAGGCGGCGTGTGTGTGTGTCGGTGTAGGCGGCGTGTGTGTGCTGGTGAAGGAAAAGTACGAAGACTTGAAATTTCAGCCTAACTAGTCGCTATAAAAATTATAAGCATCCTACGAAAATTGAATATTTCCCCTGTAACATAGCTCGTTCAGGAACCTTGCACCTAACCTATTCATGCTAAACGTAAATTCTTACTAGCACTAGATGGGAGCAATAACGAAGAAGAATTACGTTAATTAAATGATAGTGATGACAATAAATATTTAATTGATTATACAGTGCCTCTACATTTTGCTACTGAAATGACTCGCACTTGAAATGTATAAGTGACGTAAAGTAATTTATTTTTTAGTTTAGGTTTCTCGTGCCTCAGAAATCCTAGCCGTGCCCACAATCGCATTTGTTTCAGTACCTGGACAGCAGTTCTCCTTCATATAATATTCCTGAGGCGAAGGACCTACTAACTAATTGTTTCTAAAGAATTAGCAAAATTCATTGAGGAATAAACTCAAAGCCTTAACACTTGGACTACGATTCTCCACACAGGTAAAATTACGCGCCGACAGACATCTCTGCAGTGAATTTAAAAATGAAGGATTTTGGTTTCACAAACTTGGTTACTCTATCAATTTTCTTTCTAATCAGAACTAGCTTATTCGATTGATGCACACAAATTTGACGAAAACTAAAAAAATTGTATTTATACGTGATAGTGCTTTGGTTACATTTGGTTAGGTTTAATGATCGCATGTGCCATATATGACCCACTATGGAGGCAAAGTGTCAATGGGTTAATCAGTCGATGCCTCCAATTACTTATGTTCTTTCAAAGCAATTTTGTTTAGGATATCACAGAGCAATTTTGAAGAGGTCTCTTGCATATTTCGCTTTGCATGGGGTGAGCAGCCGCTATGTGAGAAGGGCAGGAATAAAAGAAAAGACAACACTTCCTTCGTCTCCCGCTCGCAAGGGTGAGCCATTTTCTACGCAGAATGCCAGCCTGAGCGCCTCTAAAACCCTGGAATTGGTGAAAAGTTTCAGCTCAGTCAAGTAAAAATAGACAAACTCGCCGTAGTCGCGACCGTTTGGACACCGATTTCCTTCTTTCTTGACCGGCGCAGATGCTGTTCGTAGAAGTAGTTATGTGAAATACATTCGGTTGAGTACTCATTGAGCGCAGTAGTGTGCCAAATGCAAATGACTTGTGGTGATTAAATTTGGAAGTGCAGGCATGACCTCACGTCTGATGTGCGTAGGCTTCAAACAACCTCATGCAGAGTTGCAGTTAATCTTCAGCCGTAATGAACGCTTCGTGCCGGTTTGGTTGTTCTAAGTTGCAGGGGCGTACCACAACTCGCATACCAAATAGTACTGTGTATTTTGGTTGTATTTGCCTTGCATCAGCCGCTCGCGCCCTGGTCTGACTCGTAACTTCCTTGCGAATTAAAATTTACGGCCACGAATTCATAGTTCAACACCTGATAACAAATGTGACGAGTAAGTACTTGTTACAATTAACCCATTCGTATTTTTCTTCGTTGGAACATTGCTTTCAACACGCTAACACCAAAAAAGATTAGTTCACAGCGCGAGATGATCGAGGGTGCAACGGGCTACTCGTAATAGGCGGCCTGTGGTGTTCAGGCAGGCTGCTGAGACCATCTCTTCAGCGAAGTCCTGCTTCCGCCCGCCTAGTTGTGCACAATTCTTCCGTTTCCAATAAGTTCTGCGTTGCGCATCTTGCCCTGCGAGTGGCTGTCGAGTCCAGCGTCGGTCCGACACTCGTATTTAGGTCCGCGATTTTCAGTTTAAAATTCACGTAGCTCTGGATTGACTCCCGTGTTAATTTCGTTTAGAAATACGTAGATTCTGATGATGAGCGAGATTCCGTCAAAGTGCTAGTTTTGCTGCATTGTTGGATGATGCATGCTCTAACTCATTTTTGTTCGATTAGTTTTGATAGATTTATTTCGTTTGAACAGTGCTTAAAAATTATATTTTTGTTCTTTATGAAATACTTTTATGTGCTAGGTCATGCATTTAATATTCGTTCGTGTAGCGTTTGAAATTTGTTTTTTAATGATTTTTAATTCGTATGGCTTAATAACTGGTAGGAATTGTCCAATGCGACTTCCGATTCACCGAAAGTCACCGAATCTAGTTCGGATACACAGCTCGAGTGTGACCCGATACATCGGACACAACTGGCATAGTGGGATTCATGTAAGCACTTCAATCTTTCGAGTACCGTGGTCTGAATGTCGAAA
This sequence comes from Orchestia grillus, assembly GCA_014899125.1. Classification (NCBI taxonomy): domain Eukaryota; kingdom Metazoa; phylum Arthropoda; class Malacostraca; order Amphipoda; family Talitridae; genus Orchestia; species Orchestia grillus. Next base: position 144,055 of record VOMN01073653.1, on the reverse strand, counting down.
AAATTCCTCTTCTTCTGCCTTAAATTTATTCGTCGCTTAAATAAGCGTCATGGCTTTCGATAAAATTTAGATAATTGAAATCATAGAGGTAGTTAGGCTGAGTTCGTTTGCGCTAGTCTGGAGGGCCATCAAATATGAAGAAGTATAGCCTTTACTTAATTAGCTATAAAATGGGTAAAAATTGTACTAATGAAGTAAAATATCGCCTTAACACTTTAACTGCGATTCTCCATACAGAAATTTTTTATATCGACTAATATTTCCGTTGTGAATGTAAAAAAGGATTTTGTTTTCACAAATTTGGTTTTCCAATTAATTTTCCTTCTAATCTAAACTAGCCTATTCGAGTAATGAACACAAATTTCATGAAAACTTAAAAAATAAATGTTAGTGTTTTGGTTAGGTTAGATGATCGCATGTACAATATACAAGTAGGTGCACGTCGCAGTCAAAGCGCTAAGCTTGCCTATTATGAATATAACTTGCTGGACTGTGAGCAGAGTGCACGAGTTCCCAGTGTCTGTGATCAATTCCTTCCCTGTAACGCAGCTGTGGTATTTCTACTTTTGCAATTTTGAAGATCTCAATTTTAGGTACATCGGTTGTTTGCGCAACATTCGCCAGCATTGTACTATAGCTTTGAGGTCACAAGAAGAACCGAAACGGAGTCTTGAAATTATTCAGCTAAATTTTTTCCCTCCAAACCGATCAGCTTTCGTTGCGAATAACTGAGGAGATACACACGTTAATTTTCAAGTGAAAAGCGCCATTTTCCGACCAGTTTACAGAGGAGCTCAGGTCTTGTGGCTCTGATGACTTTCCAATGAGGTTGTGAATTTCTTCGGTTTTCGTCGCTTTTCGAGCACCTTTTGTATTGGTTTTCTGCTCGATGCCGAGGTGTGATAACAGTTCTAACGTCTCTTGCCATCCAATATTGGCATCAACTAACAAATGTTCTGAATATTGATGCAAGTTCTGTTTCTTAAGGAACGAACTTTACTTAAATAGTAAAAAACACTAGTTGTAAATATTTATCGCTGAATTGCTACCTCCATGAAGTTATCTCTAGCGCCGTGCTTTTGGCGTCAGGAATGGAGAAAGAATTTTCAATTAAGTTGTGGAATGAAATATGAGGAAGAAGTCGTTTGGAAAAGGAACTTGGGTGCGTTATTGTTTAACGTCAGCCGTTCGAGCCTGCGTCGTGCTTTTATTTCTCGTAAATACGCGCACTGCTCCATCCTAATGGTATGAACTAAACCTTTTTCTTTTAAGATAAGTGTAATAATATGCGTTCCAGCATAGTAATTTGGTGGGATGTATGGCAGAAAACAACTCAACTCAAATGTTGCCAAGGATTACTTTGTGAAGCAGCAATTTCACATGGGAACAGTTAAACGCCTGTACGATTGTTCGTTAGAAAAACAGAAATTAGCGAAAAAGTAGTATTGGAGGTTTCATTTTGTAAAACAATTATGACAAAAAACAATTCGGCAGATTAAGATGGTGCAGGAACAGTGGGGAAAGAGTACACTGAATAATTTAACTAAGAAATAATTTCATTAAAGGATAATTCAATGTGTCATTTTTTTGTACAGATGAAAATTTAATTAAATTTGTGATTTCCACTTTGTAATGAGAAAAAATTCAGTACTTCAACATTATCAAGAAGATCATGAAAATAAAAATCTAATTACGTTCGTTCAGTAAAAACCAAGTGCGAGTACTTTGAAAATTTTAGCTAAGAGCTGCCTTGGTAAGACGTGCTCGATATTTCGCCCAAGTGTTTACTGCATGCCCTAGTTTTCGGGAGACATGCTCGCGTAACTTTTAAAAGGCAGACATTTAGACCATTTCATCACTGCCAAGGCGACTTCTCGCCTGACTCGCAATTCTCGCACAATACCGCCACAGCCATTCATCTTACTCCTCGGAAATAGGTTATCCACGAAAGTTCTTGAATATGTGGAAAGATTTCACTTGCACCTTTGTTTTTGAAACACCTGCCAGCTCCTTCTAGGACGAAACCAAGCTTTGGTTAGGCTACCGTTTATAGTGGACGGGAATGACAAATGTCGGGTTGGTAGAATAAATGTTCCCGCCTTCAGAAAATTTGAATTCAAAATAGCACGATTTGATATTTGAATATTTTATATTTATATATTGTATTCGGGTGAGTGTTGTCAAATGAAGTCAGTGTTAGATTATTACTGTTGAAATATCCATGCTCCCGATGAAATAACCGACAAAACAAAGCCTGGGGCTTCTAATTTCCAACTGAAATATTATCTGAAGAGGAATGTTTACAACCATCTACTTCAGTTTTTCATTTCTGTGGGTGCTCTGGAAATTCCCCTCTATTCTATATAGTCCCAAGTTTTCTGTTAACAAACTTATCCAAGCTTTCGGGTGTTGGCAAACGATAGTGGAAATCAAACATTCATGTGTGATCGATACGACATGTACTAGTATCGGACCGGTCGGAGGGACATGCTTTTGCAGGGGGACACTCAGAGTTTATCTCCAGAAAATCATGTTCTGTCAGGTTGTGAGGGTTCATTTGTATGAAAAACGTATTTTTGGTGTATTCTTGTGGGGGGCCTAATCCGCGAAAGTGAGGGCAAAGCCACCATAAACGAGAAGGCTGGTTTTGTGGTGGCAGGCGAAGGACGGACGGGCCAGGTTACTCGTGACGCTTCGTAAGGTGGGAAGCGGGGTATGAACATAAATTTTTGGATCGCAGATTTTGTTGCTAGTTTTTGCTTTAATTAAATGTCCTTTCCACCAAGGCAATTGAGTGAATCTATTGTAAGAAATCTATAAAAATAATGTCTTCCTGAAAATTTGCTTTTGCCTAGTTTTATTAGTCGACACTAAATGACACCGACCAAAGTACAAGAAATGAAAAAGGCTTCATCTTATTCAATGGCACTGCTTTAACTTTTGAATTTTATCGTGTAATATTGCACTTTCCCCCTTAACTACGCTTGAACGAACATTTTTGCTTGAACGTAACCTAATTTAGCTGCTCAACAATGCATCACCGAGGCTAATATAGCCTTTGGGGTTGAAAAAAATGGCCACATGTCCGTGCGTGCTGTAATGTCACGCTCACATAAAACAAGAGTCGCTCTACTTATTTCGAGACACCAGTCCTCATTTTGTGTCATTCGGACTATAAAATCAGCAGGTGTTGCGTAAAGTTTGTTTTGCTAAAGCCCTCATGGTTTCGGCAAACTTGAAATTAATTTGATCAGACGAGCAATTTCCCATTTCATCAGATAGATGAGAAAACTGGGTTTTGAGCGCATTATGCTTTCAAATTAAATGCTATTCATTTCAATTTATTTAATTAGGAAAAGTTAATATGTCTATTCTTATGTTATCAATATCAATACGGGCAAAGTTGATACGTTTAAATAATAAATTGATACGTTTAAATAATAAATTGATACGTTTAAATAATGAATTGATACGTTTAAAAAATGAATTGATACGTTTAAAAAATGAATTAATACGTTTAAAAAATGAATTGATACGTTTAAAAAATGAATTGATATGTTTAAATAATAAATTGATAAGTTTACGTTTAAACGAGAATTGATACGTTTAAACGAGAATTGATACATTCACACGAGAATTGATACCAACGAATTGTATTTACGTAAAAATGATTTGCAAGTAATTTTTTTTATCCGTCACTTGGTGGCCGTGTGGTAGTATCGGTGAAGGTGTACATGCGTTACCTAGGCAGGTAGGAGGTGAACATGAAGGTGCAGTTCGAGGCCTGTCCTCCAGTTGACCCTGTTACCGCCGTAACAAACGGTGATCAATCTTTTGCATAACAATTGCTTCTTCAATTTAAAGAAAGACTCGTCTCAATCATGGCTGAAAATTTTACTCATTTTAAGCGTATGAGCCTGGTATTATTGTAATTACTTAATTATCATTGTTATGAATAAGTTGATGTTCCATTCCCAACACTTTATAATTTTAAAGTTTATTTTAGTTTATGAATCAATTGGGTATCGTTGTTGAAGTGCGAAAACGTGCGTACTAGCGCACAAATCACGCATGCGAGTCGCTAAAGTGAGGCTCGCATTGCTTGTCCGCTGCGAGTCGAGCGAACGGTTCCAGTTACAGGTGTTGCTGTGCTCGCTCAGCGGCCTGAACGGGAAGAATTAAGAGCCTCTACGATTTGTCCTGGTGCTACTATACATTCCTCACGTAGTCCCGGGCTTCAAGATTACTAGCAGAAGTTAAGAGTTTTGTGTGGAGTTTTTCATCAATGGAATACTAATATCAACATCAGCTCCTAACTTTGCCCTGCCCCAACAAAGACACTCTAACTTTCGCCCCCCAAAGAGAGCGTCGGAGAGCTTGGCTGCTCTACAGACATCTCCTGCTTATTGCATTGTCGCCAGCTCCCGCGATCTTCGTGTTGACACTCTCGATAACTCCGAGTTATATTACTTGGCTTTTACGTGCGCCTTCTTGGATATTAGTTTTGAGGCTAGAGTGATCGTTTCATTCTCGCGACAATATTTGCCCACAACGGGAGTTGTTTGGCGTCGTCGTCGTCGTCTTTCCTTTATTCAGAATTTGTCAAGAGCTCAATGACACTTCATATCGCATCCCGTGTCTCGACTCAGTGAACTGTTTAGGTTGAGTGCGTTATCGAGCGAGGTAGAAGTCTTGCAATTGAAAAATGAATATATCAGAGCTGAAGGGTTTTTTGATGCAGGTTGTGCTCACGCGTAGGATTTGGTTATTGTTCCACGTTAGTTTCAATGAACTTGAATGAGGTTGTGAACCTCTTAATTTGATGAAAAATTGATGTTTCAAAAGCTATGTGCTTGAGAAACTGAGGGCAGCAAAGAAACTCGCGTCACTGAATATTTTCACCTCTCACGCTTTCTTTCTCAGGTAGAATAGAGAGAAATCAGAAATTTCTTAAGGGCTAAAAGTAGCTGCTCAGAAGTTCACGAAGTAGTGACGGAGCTTCAATAGGTCTCTGTCATTATGCTATAGAATACCGAGTCCCGGTGGCTTCTAAATTCCTGGGGCTAGCGGCTTTATGTATGCGGGCTTTCAAAATTCGTCTTAATTGGCTGTGTCAAGTGATGATATGCGGTGATCTTGCCGGTTTTAATCAAATGCAAGTATACACTAATTAGCAATTTCAAAAAAGCTGCATATCAGGTTTAACAGTACTGGTAATGGGAATCTACTGCAAGTGTCTTCTTTCAGTTTTTTTTGTAAGAACTCGCGTAACATCGGGCTCACCTCCGCTCCTGCTTATGCAGTCTCGTGGGATCTTGCTAATTTCCACAATGAATTTTACATCTCATTAAAATGTTTTTGCTTTCTTTTGGATAGGAATTGACATTCGAGGCTTTAGTGATCGCGAATGAAGCGTGGAAACCAAGCACTACGTGTTCGCGTTTCATAGATAGACTTCCACGTGCCTTTCCCGTGGCATGCCGATGAATTTATCGTTTGTCCTGAATTAATTCCACGTTGTAAAGGATATTTTTTCGTTAGTTTTTCCTTCTTTGGAACGATTGTATGGATGGAGGAAAAACGCGAGTGGGTGAAGTGCCGCACGTGCATCGTCCATCGCATCCGGTACCCGATGTTTGAAGGAGATTTAGGGCCCTTTAACATTACCCATTACTGCTAAATTTATTCTTAAAATAGCTATTAATATTATACGTTCATCACTAATTTTGTAACTTGATACGACGTGGAAATTTGTCTGAAATCTGAAATTAGGTTTTGTTGCCATTTTGCATGCTTGTCGACTTTTAGTTCGTTTACAGCAGGTGGCTTAACCTCTCGTATGTTTCACTGGTGAGACTTCTGTTCTATTATTGTGTATCAACTTTTAAAACGTTGGCCTACTATTGAATTTTGATAAAAAATGATGCCATAAGGCTCAAGATTGTGGCTAATTGATGTTTAAATGAAAAATTACTTTAACCTATGGTATCGATGGCCATACTGTTTTTTAAACAAGTGTTCTTCAGGTGTTGGAGAAATGAGATCCGACTTCAAAAATTTCATGCAAGGAAGTGCAGAAGAGAGTCCTATTTCGCGGACAGCAAATGTTGCGAGTTACAAGTCCACAAGAAGTCTGGTTCAACCCAAGATTGACTTGAATTGATGATACGGGGTGCAAACTCGCGAATTCCTATCAGTGGATTCCAAAAGTTTTCGCGAATTGGCCCGTTCCGATTAGCTAAACTATGTATAGATCCATTAAAAAACATGGCCGATTTAGCTGCACGTTAGTCGCTGTGTTGCATAGTCTCCGCAACGTTTGAGCGACACGTACGATGTATGAATTCTGCATTTATTCGAACGGTGGTGGCGACTATATATGAGTATAAAGTCCTACAATTTTCTGAATTGATCTGGTACTTAGCACCTTGGCTATGGATCAAGGAATCATGAACTACGGCGCTCTGCTGTACATCTAGACCTGCCAGGTCTCGGTGCTGCCCAGCGCGTGATGAGCACTGGTGTTGGCGTGAGGTGATGCCTTGCTTAACACGAGTGACGCTCTGTTTATGTGCAGCTCTACTCGTGCCCACGGTCCGATAATGGACGCACTTACTTGTTTTAGGGCGAGTTTTGGGCGCAGTGCTCTGGGTTACTTGCATGCTGGGTTACTGAGCTCGATAGCGTGCGCTGTGTACACAACGCGCGTGGTAGCAGTGTTACAAATTAAATTGGGTTATAAAATACTTCCAAATTCTCAGTTTCAAGTTTGATGTTTGCCGTGCATGTACTGCGAATGTCATTATTATTGCTATTGTTAATGTTTTAAGACTTTAAGACTAGGGTGCTCCGATCTTTGAGAGTCGTGCCGACCTCGAAGCTTGATAGAATTCTTAATTTCCCCGCGTAGAGAAGAATTTAAAGCATTTCAAATCGAAGAGTCAGCGCGACCTGGAGGAGCAACGTTAGTCATCAGTATTCTTGTAGCCTTGATACCCGCAGCTGCATGACCAGGCAACAGTAACCTGTCGTGGGTGTAACTTCCTTGGTTAGAGCACCTTGTTTTCTCTTTCATTCTCTTCCTTTCTCATAGGAGTAGCCGGGGGGTCACGCACCCGACATCACGCAAGATTATCTGCAGTAATATGCCTCTACATTCCATTGTATTTAATTGGTTTTGCTTGCTTCCCACACCTCATTGTCAGTATTGATTACACAGTTCACGAATTTCACCCGTTTCAGACGTATTGTGATGAGATTGTTAGAGCCTGCCGTGAGTGAACCAATCATATCAATTGATGTCGTGCATAAATCCATCCATAGTTACGCTCTGCGCAAACTCGAGTTAGGCGTAACTGTAAAGTGTCGACGGCATGGAGTACGCTTCTGTAATATTAAATATGCTTTAACACGTTGACCGCCACGTGGACCACATGTGGTACACGCGGTCGTCTAACCTAACCTAACTTGGACAAAGCAGTAATATATATGAAGAAAATTTATCAAGTTTTCATGAAATTTCTGGTCATCACCCGTACATGCTAATTTAAATTCAGAGGAAAATTGATAAGGTGGCCGAAATTTTTAAAGCAAAATACTCCATTTTTAAATTCACGAGAGATATTTGTCGTCATGTAATTTTACCTGTGTCGAGAATGGCGGTTAACGTGTAGAAGAGAACGTTTTGAATGGAGTTACGAAGCTTTTTTTTTTGATGGGCATGAAGTGTTGTTCAAAATTTGCTTCTACCGTCAGATAGTTAAAATTAAAAACCAGTGTGCAGCCCACGTGCTTTAATACTGTATGAAAATAGACGAATTGCATCATTTCCGTGGAGTGATATGTTATAATGTTTCTAATTCGGCCTACCTAAATCGCGTGCTTGCATTATCGTTTGACGCCCGTGAACGGCGGCTCCTCATCCCAAGCCGTTCATTCAGCTCCAGTCCCAGGCTGATGTCAATGAGCGGCCGTACTCGCCCTGCCGTCATAATTGAGCGCTGGTTCTAGGCTGCGAGATTTAACTCCCTTTTTTTGCGGAGGCATCCAGGTTCATTTCCATACACACGCCATCCATGTTTTTCTTTCATTATTTCTCTGCGTAATCTTGGAAAGAACTATGGCCGGCTTCGGCTTAGCATATTAGATTGAAAAAGTTTTCACCGTGCTGAACGGGCCCTGAAAAATAGCCTAATCGCGCCGTGACATCTCGCGAAGAAACTCGGACCATTTTAATGGCGGTTGTTGGTCGTCATCGGAGCTCTTCATACGGCCTCGTTTTGGGCAAGAAAGGAGTCTGCTAAGATATGAGATTTTCCTTTAATTCATGGTAAATGTTTGGGGCTCCTGGTTTTGTGTCGTTTTTATGAGGTCGTAGAGAACTCTTTAATTAGGCCCGCAATGAAAGACGACGATGATAATTTTAAAGTTTGAGAACTGAGTGAAAATGCGATTAAATGTCATTCAAATAATGTGAAATGAGCATCCCGCAAAGATTCGATCGTCTTGATTTAAAATTTCTCTTAAATATATTTTGTAAACGTGTTCTATATGTAGACAAAGATAAGTGAAAATAATCAGTATGCATTGACACGAAATAATTATTACGCTCTCTTGTACAAGCCCTCTTGAATAATTTAGTTGGTGTTGATGCAGTGTCTTGGCTGGAGAGTGCGGGAGTTTCTGCCCATTGCAGTAATTATTAGCTCCACCTCAGCGCACGTTAATGAGTGAACTTCGAAACCCTCGAGCTGACGCTGCCCCACTGCGAGAGTGCTGCAGAAGAGAGATTAGCGAGGGTTCTGGAGTACTTGAAGCTATTTTATGGTATGAAAAGCGCCTTCTCGACCGGAAAATGGCAGACGCTCCATAAGTTCAGAATAATGAAGGTTATGCCGATAATTCGTGCCTCCAAAGCCTCTGATACCGTAATCAAACTGCAATTGCGTTTGGCTAGTCGTGTAATTACAAGTTAGGGGCCTTGAAATCGACGCCTTGAGCATGACGGGGGCAGGCGTCATTTGGCGCCACTGACTTGGTGGTCTGCTGTACAATATCGCAATGCCGTCGCGCTTTGAGTTTTCATTAGTGCGCGTGAGGTGATCTCTCCCTCCCTAATACCTGCTGCTTATCACCCTGCCATCGCGCGGCTCCCCAGCATCCCTCGAGATGCAATTAGTCATTTGGTGCGACATACGAGCCTCCCTGTCCCGTGTCGAGCTCGTGCGCTGAGCATCACTCCACCAGCTTCGCTTCCGCCCCTCATTTTCATATGTTTGAGACTTTGTTGGTTAGGGTCGAGTGTTCTACGGTAAAATTTCTGGCTTTTCTTCTACGGAAATTGACCGACTCTTTCCGGACTGCCTGACATTATTCTTTTTTTGAAAAAACTTCGAGTCAATTGATATGGTAGACTTGACCATGTAATTTTCTCGCTTAGATTTGTACTACCTTTTCCTGAAGCGAAATTGATTGCTGCCCAACTTTACATTCGCGCGTGCCGTCTCTGTCACAGTCGAATTTGATTGATAACTTGACGCAGTGCGCCTAGGCAGCCCCCACCTCGGTCGGACGTCATGACCCCCTTCTCTTTTCTAAAATTCGATTACAAGTTTTTACTTCGGAACCCCCGTGTCACTAACTAGGCACCCTTTATTCATTGACACACTTTGCGAGCTTTCATCACTCTGGAATTACATTTCCTTCGTATGGGATACGGGTGCTCTGCTAGTGTTGCCATAGTTTGAATAGAACTCTTGTTGATACCAATTTCTGTTGTTTCTTTTATGGGTACACAATGATTCACACATTACTTTAGAAATACCATGGACCTATGGTCCTACTGTCATTGTAAGAAATTAATTAGCACTGGCTAACATCCTGTATATTCTCTCGTTCTCAGATCGAAAAACTAAATCAAACGTAAAATTAGTCGTGCTCTGTATTAGCCGCCATTTTTAGCCCACAGTCTGCGCTTCACTTTACATCTATGAAAATTTGAAACAAAAATTAGAAGTCCAGTGATATTTTAAAATTTTTAAAAATGAAAATACAATTTTTTAGGACTGACCTCATGGTTTTTTCCGTCCTCTCTGGATAAATTATCTTATGCTACTCTGTGGCGTACCCATCTCTGGTCTCCTCCTTGTTTTATGTGTTGTTACTGGGACTTGACTGTGTGTCTACCATTAATATTAGCATTTAGTTTATTTTGCTTGATTAATTCCATTTCAATTGGTCCTGAGGAAGGAGTTAATTACTTGATAAATAGATAAAATCAAACAATTTACAAGTTGTTGTATAATAAATTCATGCTCTCACATTTCAAAAGAATAATTTTTGAACACACTGGTAACTCAACAAATGATGAAATGAATAAAATGTTTGGATTATTTAATACCTCAATTTCAATAGCGTATTCTAGAGCCTGGAGAACGAGAATATATGGAAGAGAAATAATACTTCTATTGACGGGCTCACTAATACAGTATACCTTTTGTGTCGGATATTTTTGGGAAAAATGTTTTTCCAATAATTCCGTCGACAGCCCTTGCTGTAAAAAGTTTTTATTACATCATTAATTTGTCACACGCTAAGCTTGAATGCCGTTTCTAGCATGAAATTTCATACGACTTGGCCGTGTGCTGCTCATTACTTACAGGGTTATTGCGAAGGATTTGAAGGGAAAATTGAAATGCGAGGGAAGCACAAAAGTAAGCAAATTCCTCTCAGCAAAATTACCATGGCACCGTGTAATAATTATTGCTAAGGATACGCCTGCAAGTGACGTTATTAAAGCTTTAAGTAGCCAATGGCGGCAACGTTGCAGTTACGGTTCAGCTGCGCCATTACGCGTTGTTTAAACTTTTGGAATCGATCCTTTCCTTTTTAGAATCGAGTATGGCGACAGGAGAGAGCCAAGGGGCTCCTTTGTACAATAGAGTGTGGCGACAGGAGAGAGTCAAGGGGCGCATTCTTCGGTTCATACCAAAGTTCGGTGCCGTCGAGCACCTCTCGCGCGTAGACGTCCAATAGATGCACAACAAATAGCTGCCGGTATTGGCATCACCTGACTTCAGTGATGGTAAGACTCAATACTGCTACCCACTGCACTTCCGCTGGGTAGGTAGAATAACGTACTTCATGTTTTAAAGTAAATGGTCGCCGAAGTCGTCTCCGATTGTCATCTTAAGATTTGACCGTCAACTAGCAATTATCAATCTTTACGTCCGTTAGAAAACGACCGTTTTAGTAGCATAGGGTCGGTCCTATGCTTCGTCATCCTTCTTTCAGGGCAGTTGCAAAGTACACTTTGAATTAATATGACCATTGCTCCAATAATGTGCCGAAAGACACGCCTGTAGTAGCTTCTTTAATGAGCTTGAGTGTTTTCTCTAATTATGCATTCTGTTCATTTAATTAATTTATCAAAAATTTTGAAGTATAGCAGTGTTTTTTTTTAAAGCTACGTGTCGATTTTTGAATCATTTTCCGGTGTTCCTATTTCAAGTCTCCGAGACCCTCCGTCTGAGTCAGTGCAGTTCCACAGATATGCTGCAGGGCTTGCGTTGCCAAGGTGAATATCTTATGAAAGTCTTAGTTTGATACGCTTCTATAACTCAGGAATTCATATTCTTCTTATTTGTGGCTTCGTACGTTTTTGCTTTTTCGTATAATTAGATCGCATCATTGCTGACTAACTCTCCAACATTATTGTTGGACCGATCGTAAAAATTCTTAAATATCCTAAAATTTGATAGGATAGTTTACTGGATGATGTATGTTGTATCCTGAAACTTGCAAAAAAATATGAAAAATTATTAAAATGTGTTTAAAATCGAAAACATGTAATCTTGTAGAAATAAAAACTCTAAATCTTGTTATAATTTTGCCCAGTCCAAAGTGATGCGGTTTATTTAAGGGAATCAAAAGTAGCATCTCTAATTTTTTTGAGGCATGAAGCTTGCATGACATTTAGTTGTGCGATATTTTTTCGCATACGTCCGTCATGAGGAGTGTCGTTAGCCGTAGAAGGATCGAGTCTCTATTTGACAGTTGCAGACTAGGGGAATACCTCATATTTAGATGGTAGAGCGCCCCTTCCCGAAGGAGTCTCAGATGGGGATTGTTTTCAGTGTACCTTGGACACACAACGCCCATTGAGAGTCAGGCCTCGGTTCTGTACAACCGACTGCAGGTCTGAGTGCATTGGTAACACGTCTTTATGGTGCACCTCGCGTCCCTTCGAGACACTTATTTCCGTCAGTTGTTGTGGGTTATTTAAGGCACTGATATTTAAGGTTCTTGTGGTGCCGCTGTATGTAAATGGTCTCTAATTTTCTCTCTGATGATCGTCTTAAGTTGGATCCCTTTGAGTCCCGGGCATATGATCGAGTTCCTAAATTTCTTAACACTTTAGTAGGTTTGACGTGCTAAGTAAAACTCGAGACAAGACTGAGGTCATCTTAAAATTCCAATCGTTGAGCCGATAGGAAAGGAAAATAAAGCGTAACATTGTTCGTAATAAAATATACTTATCGAATGAGTTCATTTCTTTTATTGCACGTGCCCAAATTATGCTGTCGAACGGCGCTGGTAGAGCTACGTCAGTAGGACATGTGGGATTGACATGGCTTCAGTCCCTCAGTCCATTGTACATTGACGTGTCATCTGCAGGCCTCTCTCGGCAGCCGAGGGCGTGTCTAATGCACGGCACCCTCGCCGTCCTCAGGCTCCCTCGACTTCTTCTTAACGGGCACCAAGTCCTCGCGCCCACTTCCAGGGCTGCGTTTCTTCGTGGACGAAGATCTCTACTGGAAGTTAGGTTCGCTGATTATGATGCCACTCGCTTATCTCCGTCAGTAATTTCCCTCGGTTGCGAGGTCTGTGAATTCATCGCCGTGAAAGAATCTGAAGATTTTGGACGCCACTGGATGCTTTTTTAATAGAAAATGTGCGTGCGGGAGAGTCATAAGGATTGAGCTTACGCACGGTACCATGGAAAGGAATTTGCTACCCAATTCTCAGTGATAGTTACTGGCAAATGTCTTTCAATATAATTTCTTGGCTATATCCTGAACGTCTACAAGGCTTTACATTTCTTCAAAATTCTACGTTACCATCAATAACTACTGTATTTTCCAAGTTTCATTTCATTTCTAGTATCTAATTTGATGCACGTGTCAGAGCATGTTATCACGCGCAATCTTTCACCTTTTGCTTAGAGTAGTTTCAACTAGTGGACGCATCCCGCCAAAAATGGCGAGTTAAACGATGTTCATTTCTGAAGAAGCCATCTTATTTAAGGTACACCTGCCATAAAATATCGTTATTTGCAGTATCACTGATGCGGACTGCCTTCTGTGACAGCCTCGCTGATTAGTTAGAAATACGGACTTGAGATTTTTCTACCATCTAAATCCTTAGGAGCGTGACAGAGAGACGGACGGACCAAGTAAGTAAGCGACACTGGGCTATTATTATATAGTGGGATTTTCAGAATTTGACATAAATCGCAAAAATAATCCATTTTACATGAACTGACGTGAGTTTTTGTCTTAAATTAGGAATTCATGACGAACGTAAAAAATGAGCTGAAATCGGTGGATGACTAGTAAAACAACTAGTATTTCCTGAGATTCTTGCAGGCATTATTTCACTCAGTGTGCTCGTTCCGAAAGTGGCGTGGCCTAAAGCTATAGTTGTACCTTTGTGTGCATGTATGCCCTGCTCTAAGGCTCGTTGTGCAACTTTTTTGACGTGAAATAGATTTTGCGGGTAGAAAAATGATGACGGTAATGACTTTCATTAGACCGGGGTGCGAGCGATGATCACTGAAACTAATTTAATCTAGTTTTGATTCCAGTAACGTAGGGTTCTGGTTGGGAATCAGGTTGATCCAAGTTCAAAACCGTTATTGGCTGTCCACTCCATGAACACAAATGATTCTTCATTAATTTTTTCCTACGGAGATTGCGTCAGATTTTTAGCTTCCGCCGGAAACGGAAGCCATTGATGGTGCAGTGAATGTTGCGTTGGCATACTGCTAATGAAATTCCAATGGGAGCGCTCTCATTGGCCTGATACGGCGCTGTCTTCCTCTCATGATGGAGATATATCATCATGATGGAGAGCGAGTGGATCAGTTGCGAATTTGCGTGAAGGCATTGTCTATATTTTCTTTTGGGCGATGTTCTTTTGAACGATATTCCTTGGCCTGAGCTTGTTTTACTTGCGTCTCCAATGCCACACGTTCTGCGAGTGCGTGCGTCAAAAGCGGTGATTGTGTTTGCACCATCCTCGGTTTTTGACGTCCGTGAATTTTTTGCTCTTTTCTTTGCCAAGTTTGGCATTGAGAGAAGTTGTCCTTATCTTGGCAGCCTCTCAAACTTCTCCGTCCAACTTTGGTAACTGTTTGGCTTCTCTGCAGCAGCTGTCGCAGAGCCGCCTACCATTTTGATGCTTTTTCTTCCAAACTTACGTCGCCGAGCGTGCCTGCGTACGCTGCCTTAGAGGTATTTGATTTATCTTCATTCATCAATAACCCTTTTTCACTTGCACAGTCTAAAATTCCTTCCCACGATATTGCATAGTTTCATGAATGCAGTTTCAATGAATTAACTCTGATGAGAGAAAATACACATCTTAAAATTTTTTAATTGCAGTCGTCAGCATCTCGTAGGGACAATTTTATCGTTACCTTGGCGTTCAACTGCATACGATTACTGGAACAATTTTCTGCCACCACTTCATGCTATCTGAAATTGTGAGAGGTTTGCCGTCACTTCCCAGCTTCCATGGCAATCGTTTGAGAGATGAACGTTCTCTTAACTGTTGAATCTGAAGCTAGGCAAATTGATTTAGAGACTTGAACACAAGTTTTTATACTATATTTGAGGATTAATTTCATATTCTTTTGGCTTGCGCTGGCCGCGCTGTGTGCGCACACTCCTGCGCTGCAGTCGGACGATTCGTGGACGGTCGGGGCTTCAATTGCCTTTGATTCAATTTGAGCTTTTTTGAAGTATTTCGGCTCATGCAGTGTTGCTGGAGTGACGAGCTGTGTCATGCGTACCTCGCCTCGTCCCTGCCGTTTCAATTCACTCTGGTCGAATGACTTAAATTCCTTTTGATCTGGCCGAGCCCGAGAGCAATTAAATAACTGTTACGCTTGGTTAGTCTACCAGAAAAAGTTGCAACGGATAGTTTAGTCTGCATGTGTGCGTGCATGCATGCGGCTTCCACGGCCAGACTTCAGCTCAGAAATTGCCGTCGGCGAAATTTTTCGCGCCTCAGGAAAGATTCGGTCGACTGAGCTCAATTAATATTTTTGTCACGTTCCCTGAAATTGACTCCTACGATTAATCAGTTTCTTCATCAAATATCCATTTTATTGTCATTAATTTCGTCTATTTCTTCGCCGGTTTTCGTGCTCTCTCTACAAAATCGAGGTCGTTTAGCGAGCCATTAAGAAACTGACGATTAAAATAATGACTGCCATGGCGTCCCCAGCCTCTCACAGTCACTTCCGGACGCCGGCAGGAAAAATGATCAATCCAAGCCAATGACTCGATGCTCTTTTTACCCAGAATACCGTGCGGCCATCCAACTGTTTATGGGTTGAAGTCCGACGTAGTTATGGCAATTAACGCTTTGGTAAATAATTTTCCAAATAAGTTCGGAATTTCGTAGGCTTAATACACCGAACAAAAACTAGGCTGCGACTGAGGTGTCCCTGTGTGACTATTAAAAGTGATTGCATTAAAGTGATCGCATTAAACGTGATGCATGTGTTAAGACAATGATGCATTTCAATGGCCTACACCTGGCGGTCAATTTCCATGTTCGACGGTGTGCTAGCCCACCAGAAATGGGGCCGATGTCCTGCGCCTCGTGGTGCACAGCCCAGATACCTGGACTCATTCGATGCCTCAGCGCTGGCACAAGACGTAGCTCTGGCAGGGAGAACAGGGATTTGTGCTTCAAGTGGTTGGTGTTCATTTCTTGTAGCTGATAATTTTAGGTCATGCGTTGTATTCTAAAGATCATTGCACAAACGTTGTTGGTGCAGTTGACCTTTCTCACTAGCAATCAATATTCAGATGTTGGATTTTGCAGTTAACCCTTTACCATATACGTGAATTTCAAAATGGAATTTCTTAAGGATGCTCGTAGTTCTTTGTAGAAAGCTAAATGCAGCCTTATTGCGTATGTACTATAGGTTCCACCTAGTTTGTAGTACAAAGCTAAATGTAGTCTTATGGTCAAAATATTTCGGCTGGTGAAGGGTTGAGTGAGGCCAGTTGTTACATTAATAATCATAATTGGTCAAATTTGAGTTTGTTGATTTGACTGATTCTTTAGTTCGCTTTTCTACTTTTCTTTTTAACTCTTTCTCCGGCCGAGACGAGTAAATTCGTTTCTACCCAAGTTTTGTTTGCGGTTTTAGCCGAGAAAAGTCGTCAAATTTTAAGCTATAGAAAATTGAAACGCGTTTGCTTGTCCTTTGTTGATCTCTGACAGTATGAACCGACCGTTCTCGAGTGTAATGATGCGTCTGAAGGCGGCAAAATCATCTTTATAATTACATGCTTTCATCAGAAATTGGTGAAGCAAGGAGCTAACGGGATATCTGGCGAGGGATAGTCAGTTGTGGCCCAGCAGCATCTCGGGTGGCTGGGCAACACCATTATGACTTCAGCTGCGGTTGGGGCAGCTTGTTTATGCCATGGTTTGCTTCTCTAGAGAGAACGTGACGTGTGTTCTCTGCCCTCAGTCTCCAGCATCGAATTACGGTTTTTATCTGCCCAAGCAACGAGTCGTGTTCATAGTAAATTTGCTCATAAGTTGAATGCACTGCACTTTCCTCAAGTCCATCATACATGATGGGTCTGAGACTAGGACATCGCGCACGCCAGAGTAAGATATCTTTGAGCTCATAACGCAAACAAGGCGTTGAGTTCCGAAATTTTGACTCTTGTATTGTAGAGTCCTTTGTATCCAAAAACTGAACTACTTTCGTAATGGAAAAATGTCTGCCATCAGAAAATATATATTCTAAGTTGTAATTTTTTGCGGGTTTTTGAGTGATCATTTTTTTCAACATTTATCAATATGCGTGGTGACACATTTTTTATATTAAACGTTATCTTTTTCCTTCGGGAGTTCCTGATTAATTGTAAAAATTAGTGGAATGGGCTTGCTAGGCTCGAAACGTCATGTTCACATGCTGTGGAGATTGTGTGTCACATGCTCTAGTAACTTCCGTGTCTACACAGTTAAACACAGTATGCACTTTTTATTTGGAACTAGAATACGTCTCATCCGTGGATATTTCTTATTTGTTTGCTTTGTTTGACGGGAGAGGGTCTGCTTTACATTGCTCACTCAGTACAGGCTGCATTATTTGTGGACTTTGTCTTGCACGCGCGTACAGACCTGGAGAAGAAGAAGCTGGTAGCTGAGTTCAGGAAAGCGTCATTTCTTAAGAATTTGCGGAAGAAGTCTATGATATTTAAAGAATTACGGAAGCCAATGATATTTTTGAACATAATAAAGAAATCTGTATTTACCTCATTCACGTTTCGCTGTGAGCTGCACCTACATCGTTTACATCTGTCCTGAATCTATTTTACATTTTCTCTGCAAATGACTCAGCATGTTAAATGTCCCACAAGGCGACCTCTCACTCTTTTTCCTGATTTTCTCTTTCTTTGTTCTGTGAATATTACCTTATTGAATCCATTAAAGCAATTTATATTGAAAGCCTGCGCTCTAATCTCGCTAATATCCTTTCATCCCTTTGACCAAGGCGTCAAAAGCGGCCTAATTCATGAACACTACTCTTCGTTTATAGTGTCGTATAAAGGCGCCACGATGACGGCTAAAAATTCTTGATGGACGGTTCCATTACTGGTCGCTTTTAGAGGTCGGTTGGTATTTCGTGTGCAGTTTTACTCTTTTTAATTCAATTTGCTTCTAGTTTAAGGGGAATTATATTATTCGCTACGGTCGTACTGCGCTCTAAGGTAAGGGACTAAGCAGCTCGGGAGAAAATACGCATTGGCTACAATATATTTTTACTTGCCGTGGTGCCATTTGGAAGCATGTTGTTGTTTCTGTGATGCCTCTCTTGCTTTAACGGTTTGTTTTTATTCAATAGGACAACATTTTACGAACGGCTATAGTGGTCTTGGTGAGATCACTGCGTATATACGAACAATAATATTAATTTTTCAAATGGTGTTACGTTGGGTCGTCTTAAGGTTGAGTGGTAAGCTTTCTGAACTTGAATCATTTTTGTGTGGCGGCCTAAATATTCGTTAAGCAAATGCTAACTTTCCTCTTGGTTGAAGATATCTTTGCTTTGGCAGGTACAGATAAGGGTGTTGTGTAGATTTGTACGACTACTTCGCGTTATTGTCAAGTACAATCGTTTATTCAGTTGTTCGTCTAAAACAAATTCCAACGTTTCCTCTTTAGAAGTTTTTCTTTGTCTCTTGCTGACCCATCACTTCTTCTACCTAAAGCCAATTTTTAGTAGCAAGGGAGCTCTGCAGGATATTGTCGTCCAATTTTATAGAAAGTGATCAATCAATCAGTTTTTCTTCTCCCTTGGAAAACCATCTCCTCGGAAAACATTAAACTGCGTTCAACTTCTATCGAAATCTTCTCGGTTTTATAAAAATGGAAATGCTTCTTCTTTTTGTAAACTGGGCCCGAACGCGGGAATCTTTCTTGTGGACCCTCCTGGAAACAAAGGAATCACTCGGCGGAAAAAGTCAAGGGAATGGCTCAAGGAAATGAACAGATTCGTATTCGGATGATGTTTTCCTTGGAAGCGTCTGGCTAGGTCGCTGCCGCCCCCGTGTTTTTTTCTTTATTGACTGGCGTCGCTGAACAAGAATTCATATTCCAAAGCTTTGATGTTAATGCAGAAATCTAGGTGCGATCGTGAGGAAAAGTATGCTAGGCTTCTCGCTGCTGGCCTCATTGCAGAGAATCGAACTGGTTATCAAAATCACTGCTATCCAGCTCTGCAATTTTCAAAATACAGTTGGTGTCTGTTGAAAAACATCACATTCAAGTATTATTGGGATATGTATGCACAATGCCGTTCATATCCCGAAAAAATGGAAGTTTTCTCGAGAGAAACCCATCGGGTATTCCGGCAGTGCGAAGCTTGTTGCCACGCGGGGACTGAAGAGCATTCCGTCAGGGGATATCATTTCATCATCAATGACTGTGTCCAAGGTGGTAATATTGCACTGCAAGACCTTCGTTTGTAATAGTGTTGAAATTTTTACGTTAGCTAATCATATCAGGTCTAAATTGAGTCTTTGATTTGTGTCTAAAATGTATAGGGCTTACGCTACATATTTATTTGGCGAAGGAATCTCATTAACTCTCATGTAACCGATAGTCGAAGTGTTTGCGAAAGCTAGTATTGTAATTAGAATACTATGTTTAGGTATAGTTGTTGTAAATTCTTACGAAACTCATTTGTGTTGGCGATATATGCATTTATTAAACTACTCTAATTCTAATTCAAAATTTAGATTTACCGTCACTAAGAGTTAATCAGTGTTGAAGATATTTGACCAGTACTTTCAGTGAGTGATGCGGCATTCGGAGAGATTGAGAGGGTGGAGTCAGGGGCGCGTCTGCCGGCGCCCTAAACCGGCTTGAAAATGCCAACTTACCTGGCAAGCTTCCACTCCTGAGCGCTTGTGCAACATGTGTAGCTGCTTTCTCAAAGTAGCGATTAATTTGTCAAGTTATTGTGTCTTTTTCGCAAGAATTTTATGTTAAAGTATCATGGAATCAGAATACATTGCAAGCTGCTAATTCTATGTTTAGTTAATTTTCAAAATAAATAGTTTTAACTCGTATTGTAAAAACAGTTTGAAAATTTGACTTGTATCTGCATGCTTGTTGAAAATATTTAATGTTTTGCTTAATCTATGTTAACGTTCTTTTAAGCATAATTTTTTGGACCAATTCAATGTAGAGCATAGTGTTTTGCTGCATATTCAAAAGACGCGACTGCCTTTTTTCCTCTTTCCTTGTAATCCGTTGAAGATGGCGTCTTCTGTGGGGAGTGTTGTGTATAGCACAGCAAGCCCGGCCCACTAACTTGCACAGTAATCTGGTTAGCTTCGATATGAGATTTCCTCGTAGAACTTTGCCACTCGTTTTCTGCCCTGTACTTTTGATCAGCCCGTGCGATGTCCCCTCCTTTGTGCGCTCCAGTAACTTTGGTCCCCTCTGCATTATGTCCTTTCTTTGTAATCGAATATAATTACCCAAGTCATTCGAGCGAGCCAGAGAAGAAGGGAAAATTCTCCTTCACTTGTTGCTGTCAAAACCTGCTCGATTTTCATTCACGGGCACTATACGCCATCGTCCTACTGAAGATTTCGATGCTTTTAAGACTCTCTTGATCTACACAAAGGATCTTTCCTGGCTCAAGAGACTAGCTGTACTTCTAAAAGTGCTAACTAATCTTCAACTTTCCGCGCCATTAAATGAGAGGAAGGAAGGAAGACATGACGCTACAGAGACGGGGGTGCGCATCGTCCTGTGACGAGGCTGAGTTTCCTAGTGACGTGCTACTGCACGAGCTCATTTATCATCCAGAAAATCAATACTTTGCACATGTCACCGCTGCTGCTTCGCTGGATGCAACTGCTCTTTCGCGGTAATTGTAGAGCGAAGCCTCAGTGTCATTATGATATAATGTTGTGAAACTGCGAGCTAGCTCATTTGGAGAGTGAGAATGGATTTCAACCACATCTCAAGCTTACGTTCATCACCACTGATGCCATTGCTGTTAAGTATGCATGTCTCGATGACGAAATTTAGAGAACTTATACTGCTATGTTGTTTACCTTAAAAGAGTATTGTGACGGTGCTGATTTGAATACTGAATCGATTCGATGATTTCTTTGTCTTATAGCTGAGCTGAAGTTCACCTCCTTGCTTGTCCTTGCCAGATTTCGACGTTTGACGATTGGAAAAGTTAGCCTCTTTCACCCTCGAGTCGCATCTAAAAGCAATGTCGTTCATCGTTTCTACGATGAAAATTTTTGAAATTTTGAGGCATATATTCCTTACGCGGGCTTGCACCAAACTCCTTGGTCGGGATTGAGTTGGAATTGTTCGCTTCATGCAATCTGGACGCCGCCTCGATCACGGGCGTATTTATGGAGCTGGGCAGAAAGGCGCCGAAAACAAAGGTGGCAAGCTTATTTTTAGGTTATTTTCTAGGTTCCAATAAAGGCCCGTCAGCACGGTGCCGGGAAATAAACTGGCTTTGGAACACGTCGCTGCAAATCGGCGTCGAAGTTTGTATATGAGCACCATTTCAAGACGCTGTCTGGCAAGCGAGTCGCAATATTTGAAGCGCGGCCGCTGAGGTGAAATGCATGGTGCACCTATCAATGCAGCTCGTGAATTGCTTCAATAAAGTTAACACTCGACCATGCCAGTGAAAGGACTCTATTTCTGAAAATACGCTTGAAGGATAATATTTTTGTAGCACCCGTAGGGGGGCGAGCTGACGGGCCCTGCCCTGCTGCAGTCTGGCCGGCCAAGGGTCGTCAATTTTGAAAGATCGAGAGCGTTGGAAGTGAAGAGTTTGGCGTTGGTATTATATGGAGAAGTATCCTCATCGTGAAGCATTTTGCCAGCAAAAAGTCTTGTAGCAAACAGTCGAAGTTTTCGATTAGTGTTCATATTGCTCGTTCAGCTGCGATGCGTTCTCGCCTCCCAAGGCAGGAGCAGGACTCGGAGATGGTAATCCCTTGTGTCGGTACCTTTGCTTCTATTAGGGAAATAAAACGACGTGAAATAGAAGACACCAGTAAAAAAATAATGCAAATTAAAAAAAGTTAGACAGAGGAGAAACAGTGTATCGAAGCATCGATTGAATTGAGCTAAATTCAGTGGTGTATTCTAAACATTGCTGTAGACTGAAATGAATTTTAGTCGACCGCTATAAGAAGAAGCCAGTTTATACTAATTTGGAGTAAGTACTGCTCACGCGCCTGCATTTAACGAGCTGCAGTGCATTTTTTGGGGTAGTCTTCAAAGGTTTCGGTGTTACCGCTAAAAACCTGATAGGAAACGTCAAGTCCTCGCTGACACTTGAGTGAAATACGCCAGCTTACAACATTTCATGGTGACTTAAAGGTCCTAAAATAACAGATTTGTTGCAGTTTTATCACAAGGTTAGCTAAGTTGTCTGCCGTGGCGAGAGTTTGCAGGGGATTCTGCGTTCCTCCGATGTGGCGTGAGCTACACGCAGCAATTCAAGGCTGTTACAAGCCTCAACCTGCAATTGGGGTTCGTAGATTTCGATTTGTTTTATGGCCTCATTGAGCGGGAGTTGTTGACACTTCATCTCATGCGCTCAATTCTTGGCTCTGTTTTCTTTCATATTGTCAAGTCGCGAAGTGAGGTGAGCAACATCCATCACAACGGCTTTAGTTGTCATACCTATGATTCATGGTGTACTTGTGTATTCGTTACATCGTACGTATGATTCTAAATAAATTTTATATCCTGCTCGTTTGAACGAAACCTATTCCAGCCTTCTAACAATAATATTTTTAAACTGCAACATTTTTAAGTTAGCTAATTTATAAATGACATAGGCATGTATTTCCCCCGTGTTGTACATCGGCATGATTTCTTCTGTGTTGTACATATTTGCATTGTCTCTGCTGTACAGACGAGCATTTTGTCTGTGTTGTACACAGACTTGCATTTTTTCTGTCTTGTACAGACATACATTTTCAGTGTTGTACACAAACTTACATTTTTTCTGTGTTGTACGCAGACTTGCATTTTTTCTGTGTTGTACGCAGGTACAAGTTTCCTCGGCATTGCAGTACACGGGCGCCATCTTATAATACTCTTTGATGTGCTCACAAGACTACCAGGAAATTGTATTACTTGAAATAGGCCCTGTTAACGTAGTAGATTGTTTTCTGATGATTGAGGATGAGAGCAATCATGGAAAAGTATAAGAGTAACACTAATTAAAGAATTATGAGAGATGTCTCAGTATCGCTAAATCGGAAACTACGCTATAAATTCGAAAATGAAGCACTAAATTTGAAGCACGCTCCGGAATGAAGCGCTGGTCATGCAGCTCGCCATTGATCCTTATGCTGGAAAAAGAGGTAAAGGCGAGATGAACTGCTCTGGCGGTGCTCAAGTGCATAGCCGCGCTGCGTCATTTAAATTCTAAATGGAAAGTTTCATAAACATGTAAATTGAGGGATACGCACCGATAGCCAATGTAAAGTCATTGGCTTGTGTCTTTGATGTGCCGACCGCGCCTCGATCATGGGGTGGTTCTTTTAAGCTTCCGAGGCCGAGCTCAGCGGCAGTGAGGGCTATCACGACCTACCCCTGCGCGACCGCGGGCCGACGTTGACGTCTGTTGGGATGTGCAGTACGCGCAATAAACGCTCTGAAGTCGTGCACTCTATCATTGTTATTTATTACATTAAGAGATGCTCAGGATTCCGTCTAGTGAGGCGTATGATTTCAAATATCCGGTGGTTTTCTTTCATTTTTTAACTCAAGCTTTCGCGCGCTTAAGCAGCGTGCGTTATCCAGGGAACAAACAAGGATAACTTGGATATCATTCATTGTTGGTCTCCGTGATAACGCACTGTTTTTGGATATTATTTGAATATCTCTTTTCTACGGCGCACATTTCGCCGATGTTTCTGTTCTGTCGATGAGTAGTGAATGAGGGGCTCCGTAGCGCAAGTGGCAGTGTCCTTGCTACCTATTCGGGAGTTCCTGGGTGGGATCCTACGTGGAGTGCGCCTCTTGGGAACGGAAGATTTATCTTGACTTTCTCATGAAAGGTGGCACATTAGTGCGTCCTAAGCAGGGATGCTCGAAATTTCATCGGAGTACGCAAAAACACTTGTGTTGTCCGTTGCAGTTAAAAGTGCTTGACTTCATGGAAGAGGTGAAGTATTTGCTTCATCTGGAAGCGACGGACATTACTTTGCGCTCTCAAAGCACTGTTGGTTAATCTAAAGCTATGACGAAAATGATGTATGTAGTTTTTGAAATATTGCTTTCCGTTAGCGTACGTACGAACGGTGGTACTGGGGAACTAAGTTTCAAATAATGGTTTACATGTGAAACAATGCTGAAATAAAAATAAGAAAAACAAATTTCGTCTTCAAAGTCCTATGTGATGTTACTGAATGATCTCGTGAATTTGTGTATCAAAGATTCTGAGCTCTTCTTAAGGGACTTCCATGCTCCACATACTCTATTCCTTTAAAATGTTTAATTTCGTCGTCTTATCTCATCTGCTTGGTGAGTCGCTGAGCTCCAACAATGAAAATTTCTCCAGAATGTAATCGCTAGTTTTGTTTACGTGCCAGCGGGGCAATATTTTTCCAGTCCTCTTCTCATGCCTTCGTAGAAAAAGCCGATGTATCAAACTCTTCTGCTCAGGTTTGCTTGTTTCTATAACCTCTGATTCTTCTTCCTTACTCCTGTTACTTGGCGCCCAGAGCTGCGCAGGCCACGTTAATTTAGAGCCTTCGTGTGCCGCCGGTAATCGCAATTCATGAGATTTCACGGCGTAGACCGTCTTTATTTTAATTTTGAATGTGACTAAAACAGTAGATCCCCTTTTTATCGACTTCGAACTGTCTTCCGCTGAGTAAGCAACGTTTTGTTTTTATGACGTGTGGGCTGAGGGTCGAATTCTCATTATTAGATAGCACTCAACTTCTTCAATTCTTCTGTTAATAGACAAGTGGTGTTTTATCAACGTTCGTTGATGCAGGTGTCTTTCTTGTTTTTTTGGCTCATTATGTTTTTTAGGATGCAAGAGTTTGAAAGTCATAGTTTTTCATCTCTTACTGAATCATCTGTTGTATCTGAGCCCCGCGTCTCTTCATATACCTTCACTTGTGTCATTTCGTTAGCTTTCCGTGCATTCAATATTTGCTCGTGTCTTCATCCTGTGTAAAACTCGAATATGGTCTCCAGTGCTCCAGTGCTCGTCTGAAAAGCTCTACACCTCTCGCACCCTGAAATGTCATTTCATGCTGTCTCTCTGACGCCCAATTCCTTTTCTTTTAGCACAACTTCTGCTGTTGTTTATTGGGTACTTGTAGATTCAACCCTCTTGTGGAGGCTCCGAGCCAAACCTGTTTAAATATTGGCAGCTTCTAGTGAGTGCTAAAGTACCTCCTCTTGTACCCGTGAAAAGAAAAAGTCTGAAGCTTGACTGAAAATTCTATTCTCGACCCGTAAAGCTATACAACAAAATCTCGCTTCTGTGTCGATCCTTGGTTAAAATAAAAGTTTCTATTTCCTTTTAATTAAAAAAAATGGAAAAAATAATTCTAACGTTAAGACTTTGCCTTTGAGGTCAGATCAATTGATTTTCAAAGTGGCTTTACTTGAATGGTATGCAAGTACAGGACAAAAGCAAAGTTTCATAAGAATATTAATGACTCTTTGCTATTATACTGGGTTAGAGCGCGTTAGGAATTAAGACTTAATTGCCTGGATTAAAAAACATGTTACGTAATGTACAGATTCCTTTTTTTTGTTCTGCCGCTGTGCGGCACGAGGTTACGCAGCTGCTGACACTTGATTCTTAGCACGTCGAGTGTAGACGTGGTGGCGTTTCGCAATTTAAGGATTATTTTTATTTCAGTAGAGTTAGCTCTAAATTTGCTGATGGTGATTGTTTTTTCTATAGGAAATCTCCGGCCCGTTCATTGGAGATGTATTGTGTCATTTCGTCCTCCGTTTTTACGAATCCTTTCGAATCCGCTGCTATTTCCAGCCTTAGCGAGTGTGGGGGTCTTACGTTTGACTCCGTCACTGATGTCGGTAGACTTTCATACGCTGCACGCCCTTAACCAATTAATGCACAGTTTATTCCTCAGTAAATTAGGATAATTTCTTAAGTCAGCTGGTTGTAGGGAATCAGTGGCTTTGCAAATAAAATTTTAAGGCAATAATATTGCCTAATAGCTGAAATAAATTTCATTCCGTAAAGGAGTTCTGAAGGCTGACGGCGTGAAAAAGGCTCTAAGTCGTGAGGTACCAAAAGCAAAAATGAAAAAAATAGTTTCATGTCACTTCTACGCTTCATGCGTCGGTTATTCCTGTAGAAAAATGTAGTTGCACTGAATATTTACTAAAATATTTATTGCTTTTATCTTTTGTTATCCTTGTCGTTATTTGGTATTATTTCCGTCAAGTGTGCACCGTTACGTGCGATATGCATCGATGTTAAAATAAAAGGGCTCCAGAAAACGATTAGGAACTTGCTGTACTTCGGACCCTTTGTACTGTACCTCGGACCCTTTGGTTGATTTGAACCCACTCGCAGGCTACCAGGAAACAATTCCTGGTCCTTCAGAGGTCTGTTACTGGGCGCAGGTATCAGAACTACCGCTATCTCTGAACTAACAGCAATATGTAGTCTCCTGAAGAGACCTGCACAAAGGCCTCAAATCAAATCGAGGTGTGAGTGGTTCAAACCACCAGAGGCTTCTGAACGCGCTGACTGGCCGTTAATGAGCCTCCATATACCTTCTGTATTTGTTTCTATTTCAGGTGCAACCAACTCATCTTATTGTTATTTTATTTACTTCAAGTCGTTAGATTGTTTTTTAGGTGAATAAATTTATAGATCGTAACAAAATGAAATTTGTAGGGGTCGATGAGCTACTCCTTTTTTTCAAGGCACCGTATATACTTAATGAGTATTTGATCTAATATTTACCACCACCGAAACTTTTACTTTTGAATTAAAAAATTATGTTTGATTTCTAGCAGTGAACCCACTGTACCTGTTGTTATTTTTGATCTGAGCGTCATGAAGCTCGTTGATAAAATTTGAAGTTTTTCGAACAATTTATGTATATAATCACATTTTAGAATAATTATATTTTCGGTTGAAAATTAGGTTTTGACCTGGTACTCCGCTCCATTATGCATGCTATTTTTAGAGTAAGTTGTGCATATTATGACTCAAGTAATAGATGAATCTCCTTATTCATTCCGAATGACCCGACAGCGGTCATAGTTTTCTTCAATAATTCTAAATCAAAATTTATTCAGTAATGTGAAGTTTGACTGCACGTAAATTGCTAGTATCCCCTGATGCTTCGGAATGTGAAATATCACGGAAAGGGAGCTGAGATGAATCATTCGAAGTTACGTGTATTCATGCATGAAAGTTCCCTAAAGCTTATCAAAATGCTTACTATTTTTCAGTATTATTGCATTCACATGTTAAGTGTACGTATGTGTGAGGGTATTTTAGAAAATTTATTTGAATTAAAATACACAGTTGTCCAAATCCTCATCAAGACGTTACCTAAAATTATAGTCAAGGGAGAAGGCGTCTCCGTAAACCCCCCAACACATGCATCGTATTTTGTTCCTTTTTTAGGATATACTCGTGTGTTTGCTTATTAGTAGTCCAAAGAGAAGCACCCGTAAATCCCTAACAAGTCGATACTTTTTCCTTGGGGCAAATAATGACGAACGTAAAAAATAATGAGGAAGCGGCCTATGGCGGAGACGATAAGGATTCCCTGAGGGACTTGCTCCGCAGATCAGCGCGAGGGGAGACGTCGGATTTGCGGGCGCCAAAGCAGAATTTCTTGATCCAAATGAACTTCCCCAAAAGAAGCTTTACTATTTTTTTTATGTATTTAACCGTGGGGAATTATCTTCGCTGAGGAAACTTAGCTGCTCAGAAGCAGCGCAGTGCTTTGAAGTTTGTTACGTTCTTCGATAGGAAAAATATTCGTCGGTCGAAGAAGTTCCAATTTTCTTACCTGTTTAGAAGTATTCCATTGTGTACGGAACATTTATTGTCTCCACACACACACACACACATGCCTATCATCTGGCTTGTTCTGTCTTTTTGATTTCAATTCAGTCAAAATTCTGAAGTTTTACTGAGAAACACTCGAACGTGGACTGAAGTTCTTCAGAGGAATATATGTTATAACAAGCTGGTCAGAAACCATTCCTTCCTTCGTCTCGTATGGTCTACAGCGAGGACGCTCCGTTCACACACGCAGCTGTCGTTACGCTCCAGGTTCTGATGTTTGTGAATCACAGGCATTTTTTGGTCTGGGCGCACTAACTGGGGTCGCTATTGGAAGCTTTCTTGTTAGGGAAGAAGCGGAAGTTCCTTCTAACGTCCGTGGTATTTCGAGAAATGATAGGTCAGGGGCTCGAGAGCGAAGATGGTCCGAGTCTTCGTAGTATGATTTTTGAAAATACATATTCACGAAAAAAGTGCCCAGGTTCGTGTGTTTTCGTAGATCAATTAAGTTCAATAATTTTGAAGTGTCGTGGGAATTTGTTGAGCGTAATTCAACACCTATGGAGAACAACTCACAAACCAGCACCGTCGATACTTGAGTTTGCTCTATCACTATTGACGCGGTGAGAAGGATTTCACCATTATAAATGTATGTACAGGTGTGAGTAGTTCGATATTTTAACAAGTCAAGATTTTTGAGAATTTGGAGTAAAGCCTCGAGTCCTCTCATGCTCATTGACCGCTACTCAATATTTAACTTCAATGAAATAAGTACGCAAACAATCGCTTGAGAAATTGGTGTAGACGTGCGACCGTTCTGTCTGTAAATCGTCGTTTCCAAATATTTCTTGTGCAACACTTCTCTTCTAAAAATCTACTTCTGCTTTTTGAAATCGTGTCTAAATTTTTGAATACGTGGTGCTGTTCCGATAGTCTCCTGCACGAGTTTTTTCTTTTTTTCCCCTCTTGCATTGTTTAATTATTGTCTCGTTGAAATACCCACTGGAACGATAACGCCACCTGTTCGCGTAGGTACGATAGTAAACAACGTACTCCCTCCGGTCGAAAATATTTGCAACACGAGAAAACTCTCCGCATTTTAGCGTCTTTTAATGAACTTCTGTTTTGAGTACGGTAGACGATCGTGTACAGTGTGTTGAACTCAATTTAGAACCTCAATTTAGAATAATAGGATAAAAGTGAATTTAATTTTATCTCTTTCCTTTTTCAGGCAACATTTAAAAGTTCTTAAATTACCCGCAGAATATGGCAAATGAAGATGATGTAATAGAAAGTGCACATACACCTAATCGAAAGACAAAAGATCTGAACAATTCTGAGAGAAGAGCAGTATTGCAGGCACTTCTCGAGAGACCTACAGCCCGTAAATTGCAATTCAATCCAATCCTTTTAACATCAAAAAGCACCTCGTAACGTGATGAATTAATTGAAGCAGCGACAGATAGCTTTGAGGAATAACAGAGATCAATATTGAACAACATTTTCCTTTGCAGCGGTCAATGGAACAGATTATTTTGGCTGACGGTGGCAACAATTACACGCTTCAACATCTGTCAGAAGTAGAACTAGAAAGGAAAGGAATTCTTCCAAATTCAATCCAGATCTCAGAAAAATTGAATAAATTAACAAGTACGGAGTAAATAACATGGCAAATATGTTTCTGTTGATACATTATCAATTTCATGTGTTTAATTACAATGTAGGTAATCTTTTGTTATTTATCTTGGTAAAAATATTAATCATTGATGTTTATACTTTATCTATTTAATGTACTGAATTACACAATAAAGTTTATCTTTTTGTTATAACTATTAGTTTTGCAAGGATCCTCTCTAAAGGGCTCACAATTGTTTAGGAGCAAATATTTCCAACAACCTTGAAATGGACCAGTTATGTCTGACTGGAGGGAGTACATAATAATAATACAAATAATGATACCTAGTTTTCGTTAACCATTGAACTGCGAATACTTTTTCATGACGGCTCCTGAAACAAATTCTGCCCCAGGTGATTGATTGGCTGTTTTGAGTTTCCCCATTTTCTGTTTTGCTAACAGACAGCGGAACGGAGCAGCGGTAATGAAAATTGGTTTAGGGGTGCAATAAGCCCTCGCCTCTTAGTCGGATGACAGTGTGGACGGTAAAGAGATTATCAGTTTTTTGGTGGGGGCGCGAGCGCTACGGTGGCATCAGCGGCACAATTGTCTCGTTACTTCGGCTGATGTTCACGATCGTTCCAAATTTTATAATAGAAATATAGCTCAGCTTTGTTCCCCATGTATCTCCTGAGAAGAGACAGAAGAGGAGAAGATGGTGTGCCACGTCGTTTCCACAGCCGCCAGCCAACTGATCCCCAGTTATGTATTGCTCAGTTATTATTTTAATTTACCTCGTAATAACCGCTGAACTCATAACGTCCTGCTTGAGCATCGGATTAAATTAAAATTATTATTATAGCCTGCAAATCAGATTACGCTTTTTGACTTCACTTGGCTATGCTGGGCAGCTTTTAGAGAACTTGATGTATTAGAAAGAATGCAGGTTTACATTAAATCGTACCCATTTCGTCCTTACAATTTAAGCGTGAAATTCATTGGGAAAATGTAGTAAATTTGAGGCACCACATATAGAATATTTTTTGCATTCGTCGGTAAAGTATTTTGCGCTAGTATTGGGGTTTAATTGAACTCTTGTTCTTTATCGAAAGTGTTGTTTTTCCTGTAACGCATTTACATGCGGTCTTTTGAGTGCATTCGTATTTACGTGTGATCCTTTGAACTAACTCACATTTTCATGCGGTCGTTTGCTATGCGAGTTGCCGGTCGATATACGTTCCAACACTGTCAAAGATGTACGTGTTTACGTTTTTTTATCATGAAAACTATTTCGAATTGTATCTACGTAGAGTAAAATTTGTGTCACCAATTGATCTCTTCGCTATATTGAAGAGACTTTTGACGTTACTGTCAACTTGCGACGCCTGTGGTATGCCTTGACACAGCTCCCATGTTCGAGAGTAATGTCATGGAGATCTTCACGATTGTGAGCAGTCTAAGAATGCGCAGGGCATAATTTCAGAATAACTCCCGTGCATAGAAAGCAAATGTTTAATAAATCCAAGGATAATTTTTCAGTGGTCGATTTTTGATCAATTTTCTTCCCTTTCTATTCTGGGTGATCAATCTGCAGTACAAAAAAGATTGTGCGGTCTGAAGAGAGTAATCGACCTAGCGAATGCTTGTAAATACTTCTCAGCCCACAAGCCGCTTGCACCAGCCAATGTCTCCCTGCTAATGCTTACGAGAGACAAAATAGCACAGTCCATTTCTTTTCTTGCAAGGAATTTTCCGGTTCACACGTCAGAGTACCGTCAATATTGTGATGGCGTGGTATGAATATTTCGTTGTGGAGACCTAATGTTAATTAAAGCAGAACTGAGAGTTTTGATTCCTTCATTGAATACGTCCCCGACCTAACATAAGAGGAAGCCACTGGCAGTACTGAAAGGCTATGGTCTGATTTTCTGAACTCTTTGTCGTTTGGACAAGAATATTCGCTAGTTAGCTAAACTTTTTATTGAACTCTAACTTCATTAAAATGAATAGAAAATTTATATTATTTAAAAAATGTGGACTCTAAATTTCTTAAAATATTTATCTCTATGCTCACAATTTGATGGAATTAATTTACATGATTGTACGTTAATCGTAAAAATTCTTTTTAAATGTGTTAACGTTGATGGAAAGCATAATGCTCGCTGTAATTTCCTGCGCTTTTTCAAAGAAGGAGGACTGTGAAGTGCGGCCTCCAATTCTAAGAGGGGAACCAGAGCAGAGAAACATTCGCTCAGGCCTACGCAATTGGGGCGATCCTAGCGCTCCGGAGCGACTAGGGCCTCGCTGACGTAAGCGATTTAGGAATTCGGGCGGTCACTGAACAAGCGCCCTATTGGGTCCCACACTGATTTTGCTGACCGTCGAGTGCTTCCTTTTCTCTTGGTCCAGCAATTGTGTGTTCCACCGTCCACATTAATTCTTCCTGCTCCAAGAATCGCCCTTGAGTGGGACCGTGCCTCTTACGGAATTAACAACTTCTTCTGGGCAGATTTTCCAATTGGCGTCGAGTAAATCGAAACCTTTTACTCCTAAGAGGTTTTCTCATTTATTCAAGTGCAAATAGTGTGTGTGGGCGGAGAACTTTATTCGTGACTTTATTTTAGTGGTGTTTTACCCAAATGCTTTGAATGAATTTCAGGTATTACTTTGGGTTATCATGTTGAACGTTTCGTAAATTTACCTTTCTGCGCATTTTCAAGGATACAAACGAGTGAATTTAAGCACTTGACCCAGCAATTTTACTCCATATTTTTATTCTTTAGCCATGCTCTGAGAATGGTGGTTTTAGTGTAATCTAACATAAAAGATATACCACATTTGGGGTGAACTGGGGAATTAAATCAGAAAGATATTATCTACGACAATACTTTAGTGAAGGAATGTTAATTCGTTGTTTGTTCATGAACAGGGATCTGTTTGGTTAATACTAATCGAACAATCACACATGTATAAAAGAACAGGAACAAGTGTAGAGTACCCCAGAGGAAGAGGTACAAGTGTAGAGTACCTCTATGTAATGCCTCGTTGTCTGGATTCACAGATGCGGCGTATTGGTAGGAAACGCTAATGGTGAATCGACGCTTATTTCGCATCTCCTGCATCTTCTGTTGTTCAAGGCCATGATTTATAATTCGTAAAGATTTTTGTGTTTTCAAGGTGTGTCAAAGTTTTGTAGGAAGCTGCAAACCATGGTACATCTACAAATTATGTGTAGGGGTACGGAACATCTAATAGTTAAGAGCATAGACATCCGAATTAACACCCATCTATTTATAGTCAGGCTCCCCCTGCGTGTTCACGTTTAGAGGTTGGGACTGCCAAGATGGCGGTCTCACTAACATGAAATGCTGACACTGCTTCATAGATTAGATTATGCGATCATAATGTAGAGGGCAAGTTCTGCTCTGTAAAGTTTTCAACTGATACTGGGGGCAACTCTGGGTTGTGTGCGAGACGTGGACGCTTGGAGAGTGTACCGGTTATGAAAAAGGACGTTACATTTGAGATTATTTCAAATGAAATCGTCCTGCAATGTTGTAGCTACAGTATTCTTCTGCCATTTTTTCACTAATATGATATTCTCAGATGTCTAGCAAATAAAATTTGTCAGTCGTAAATAATTTTGGGGAAGTCGTGAATGCCCACTTGCCTTCACTCAATTCTCAAACGTTCTCCGCTATCGCTTCTTTGCATTTCCCTCCTCTTCATTCTTGACTTGTTCTTTCTATGCGCAGTGGACCTGAGGTTGAACACACATAGATTCTTTGATATCTATAGTTTGTACTAAATAGTCCCTTCTCTTCGCTCTCCTTCGATCACATCCCGTGTGGATAGGAAGCTTTAAACTGACTAATAATCTAATCAAATCTAGTTCATCTCCCCCATTATTCATTACAACGGGATGAGCCCCGTCAAAAATGGCGGGACAAATGGTATTACCTTTTGAGATGCCCTACAATTTACGCTAACTCTAACATGAAGCAATGCTATTTTCAGTGTCACTGATACAGACTGCTTTAGCTGACAGGCTCGCTATGAGTTTAGGATTATGGACCCGGGAATTTTCTTCTATCTAAATCCTGAAGAGCGTGATACAAAGACGGACGGACAGACAGATGGGCGGACTGACGGAAGGACCAATCAATTTACCAACCAAGCCAGCAACACTGGGCTATATTATATAATTAAGTACATAAAATTTTCCACAAATTTGCCATGTTCAATGAGATTCCCATTTTAATACCATAGGAGAAATTACGCGCAAAAATTATATAAATTTGTTTATATATTCATGGATTTAAGGAGACACCTGACGTTCTATTATACAGTAGGATTTCAGGTTCATTTTTTTATGCCGATGCAAGTAGCAGAAAACAGGATGGCATTCCAGATTTGTAATTCGCCCCAAAATAAAATTTGAAATCTCTTTTTTTGTTGTGTTATCCAGAATTTGTCATTAAATGCAAGCGAAATACTAAAAAATCTGATTGGCTCAATAGTGTTTGTGATTGTTGCAAAGCACACGCTGGTATCGTGCATCTCTAGTTGTTATTGTGACTGCATTAACTAATTTATTATATTCTAGGCTTTAAGAAAGATGGACGGGGAAAAAGAAAATACAGCTCTGGTATTAATGTCATACCAAGAAGCAACCTGTGCTTAAAGATGATCCTAGATTATTTGTGTGGTAATTATTTTGAAGAATATTTCATTACACTTGACTGCTGACGCTACGCTAGCTCAGAGAAACCATTAATCTCGGAGACGATCCTTGAATTTATCTGGCATGCGAGCTATGGCTGGATTGTAGGGCCAGTGAACGTTGTTTGCTTGGGGCAGCCAAGGGCGGAGGGCTGGCGCCCAGAGGTAATCGGACCGATCCTCGCCATCGTCCGCACCTCAAGATGCGTGGAAAATCGAGAATTCTCGAGCGATGCAATAACATCGGGCGAGCTTGATGAACAGGCCTCTTACATGGAAGGCAACGTCGATTGAGCGCCCAAATATTTCCTGATAATGCCTCTGATAGACTCATTTCGGTAGCTTGTCGCCCTTCCGGGATTACCGAGCGAGAAAAGATTTTTGTTCCCGGGACGCGTATCCACGATTCGAGATTTATTGCAGTCGATATTGCTGAGTTGTGCGAACAACCGATAGCCTGTAAAATGGCTAGCGCCAGCTGTGGTGAAATGGATCGCACCTTCCCGCGAGTGATGGGTGCGGCAGCGCTTTGTGCGTCTCTTTCTAAGAAGGAAAGGTTAACACTTTGATATTTGCTCGTCAGTATAACGTTCTGTGTTATGTAGTCTCCAAAAATATTGGATATAGGACGATTTCTAGGATCCTAAGTCTCCAAAAATATCTCGTAATAGGTTGGGCTCCCTACTGTGAGAAATGCATGCAGCTCTTTGCGTTTTCCTACAGCAGAAACGTTTGCTCTTCTCTAGTAGGAAAGGTGGATGATAAATTCGTACTGTATAGTATGACTTTAATGTTAGTATGTATCGAAAACAAAAGTCGGGATGTTACTGACATGTGACCTATCTACGATGAAGAAAAAGCAAAGGGATAATGCCTTGCTAGTTCTGGTACTACTGGCTTTGCTTGAACCGTGTTGACTAAGCATAATTTCCACTGACAAATATGGCTGATAACTATAGTGCGTGAAACATCACCTTCCCAGAAAAACTAGTAATTTCATGTTCTAATGTTTCTCTTTCTCTCGTTCAAACTTCCTTGAATTGCTGTCTCTGACTCTGCCTTCGATTGTCCAATCAGCCTCGGTAATTTTATTTGTAATGAACAGTTGCAGCGCACACCACGAAATGCTAAGTTTCATCAGTCAACCTAAGTGCCGTCATCCGTTCGATTCCATCAGTCAGTTCCTAGTTATGAGAAATGCTATGAAGAAATGTACGCTGTATGTTGTCAATATTTCACCAAGGTACTCTGGTGTACCAGGCCCTTTTCGTTAGGCTGGTAGGTCCGTCTACCTTCCCTGGTCTCTCATTTATCCGTTCCCATGCTGACAGCCGTGCAACAGATCTCGGGACAAGCGTGGCCCTGACAGCAATATTTTCTTCATTCGTCGTCACTGCGATTGAGATATTTTGTTGCCTATATCTGCCAGTTGCAGCGGGGCTAATGCATTGCGAGCTATGGAAGCTAATTCTTTGTTGTTCCTTCTAGTGATGTAGTGCCTAGCATCTTAACTTAAAATACTTGCAAAGTGTCTGTGATTATACAGATGGCATGAATTTTCTCAAAACAAGTGAATGTTGAAGTGTTGTTGAGTGTCCCCATTTTGACGCACTGTGACTAGAATAGAAAAGACGTTTTTCTATAATCACGAGGCAGATTGAATGATTATTCACTTCGAAGTTCCAAGTACCTTTCCCATTGGAAGTTGAAATCTTATTTGCATGGGTGGAGTCCGTCGATGGAATATGTTCATATATGAACGATAATTTTCTTTTGAATATTCCAACTTTACGCTGCACTAAAACATCCGTCCAAAATAGTTTCTGGCTACGCTTAATAATGTCTCATGTGATGTCAAGCGATTTTAAAACCCACGAAAGTTCTTTAGTTGATTTCACTATTTGTGGATGTGTAGTTTCTTGGGTGCTTTGTTGCATCAGTGATGGGGTCTGCCAGGCAGCATTCCTTGAGGTCTCGCGTGGCATATTCGGAAACGTCTCGACCTGCCCGGGGCGGGGTGCTGGTAGCCTCCATCCCTGTGAACATACCGCTGGCCATTGGTGCTACGCCGGAGTACTCGACGCAACTCGCCGTACAACCGTAGACGTTTGTTTCAAAATTAGGAAAAAACCTTTGCGGACGACGCTTTGCAAAGACGGATTTGTATTTGTATGAGAGGACAAGTCTGTTCCATTCTTGTGTCAAATATTAATTGAGCAGCGTGTCATATCTATAGAAGCTGGAATGCCAAAATTCAAAATTTCTTGAACATTTTGTGTAAACAATTCGTGACGAAGTACGAAAGCGTCAATCTTACTTCTCTGTCCAGTAGGGATACGGAGCTCTGCTATCGGATATTTTTGAGGGCGCAAACCAGCGGCCCCAACTCGCTTGTGCCATTCAGATAATTTTGCCGAGAGAGACTGGTATTTTTTTACCAACACTCCCCTTGTAACATGATAACATCCCCTGATCTTTAACAGAAGGTTGTGCAATGAGGCTCTTGCTGCGTTAGTTTTAGAGTGATGTAGCCTTTGTTTTTCCTCGTTATTCAACCTATACACTTTGTGCGTACAGCTTACATATCTCGTGTGTTTTAAGCATTATTTTATTGAAGATCGGCGCAGTTAGTTTCGCATAGTTTACTGGAGAGCAGCGTAGTGGCGCGGTTGTTTCGTCCGCTTTAGAACATCATTGGCTAGCTCTGCAAGCGGCCACTTGCCAATTTCTCGCCCGTAGAGGTAATCTGCGCAAAACTGCCTGATTACGTCAGAAAAGTGCCATCGCTGCGAAGAATGACCTAAAACCTACCTCAAAACTGCGCTAATTTTAACAAGGATATCTTCATCGTAAAATTTTATTTTTTCGTGACATTCACGTTGACTCTTTTATCAGTTGTTGATGGCCAAACGCAAATCCTAAATGCCATTGTTGCTGTTTAGGGGCTCATAAAAGCGACACGACTATCATGGCAGCGCTGAGTTGATTACTCTCACTTCGTTGTCGTGCTGAAACGGTTTGAGGTGTTCATTCGACTCTGTACGAGAGCACGTGCATTTTAAAGATGCATCATGTCCAATGAGCTTATTATTTTCTAGATTTTCATTGTTAGTCTTAACACTGAGTTTTGAGTTTCAGAAGGCTGCAAAACATAGATGTTTTTCTTTATTTTGAGCTCAGAATCAAATCAAAGTTGCTGTGCAGCCAGATGGTTATTTTATTCTTTAGGTTTTTTCTCCGAGCATATTTCTGCAGTCTCATGCTCATTATGATTCTTCAAATCTCTTTTTAAATGTTTTCTCGATTTCCCTGTGAACATGCGTTTCTCTTTCATCTCTTTATGAAAAGATTTAATTGAGTTAATGTGGAATCCTTTTTCCAGTCATTTTAATGATATTTTTATTCGCTTCATTTGTCGATTGCAATTGCCGAGCAGTGGTGTAGGCATCAATTATTTTTCATGTCGCAGCAGAGAGTGGACCCTCACTATAAACTTCTCCCGGAGACTCCCCTCTGCAATGCAAAGCTTTTTCTCGTCCGCCGTCTGCACCCCCAAAAGGGAGGGACCCGGCGTGGGTGCTGCGCTGGTCGGCAGAAGCGCTGTAGGAACAGTTCTGATCGTCGTCGAGACTTGACTCAGTGGCCTATTTACTTCCGTTGATCATTTCATTTTTAAACGTTGATTTTGCTGGGTCATCGTAATTCAACTGGTGGTAGTGTTCTATGCTCGTGACCTCTGAAATTGTGATATGGATTGAGTTGAACTAGCTTTGTTCAATTGTTGAAAGGTAACTGCTCATTTTAGCATGCTCATCTTGACTTTGACGTTTTTTTTTCGAACATTTCTGCGTGTGTCAAGCGTTAAACTGGGCTGTAAATAGAACAATGAGATTGGTGTTTTTATCAATACTTTTCAATCGAAATTCGAATTCAACATTTTCTTCTGCGAAGTAGAACTGAGCACGATTCCTTGTTGTCCTCTCCGTTTAATTTGATGTTCCCGCACATTAAAGGGTCGGCAATGTTCTTTCCTTGTTATGTTGTCATGTTAGCACTGCACAAAGCGGATCGTGAAGCTTTGCAGGAATTGCTTTTTCGAACGTCCTTGTGGCAACCATATTAGAGGAGAGATTATTTCTCTGTACATGTTGTATATGTACTAGAGCAGCATATGAAACGTATCACTTTGTTACTGTGTCAAGTTTCCTTTAATTGATACTTTTTTGACATTTGCTTCTAATCCGTACTTCTTACTTGTTCTTATCGAAGCGTCCTGTTAGTGTACGCTGAGACAGTATAGGAATCCACAAATTGCGGCCTTTTGACATGCATTGTCATTATCGGAATCATTTTATTTTCCTTTGGTGTTGAGTTGAGAAAGCAAGTATAAATCAAGTAGGTAGATTGGGTGCTCATATTGTCTGCACGTGACAGTACACACTGGGTTCTGCATTGGGATGTCTCTGGAAATTAAACCTGAAGTAATGTCCGTGGTCGGAGCCTTTTTCTAGTTTTTATGATTCATTTCTTCTTTTTCGCGCCGGAACGGAGTCTTGTACAAACTACTGCCTGCGTGCCATCCAATAGGTATATCTAGCGTTAATTCTTCAATTATTGGTTCTATTTGAGTTAGTTTTTAGCCATTTGTTGTTTAGGAAAGGAGCGATTTCTCGAACGCAACTTATCTACGACTTCCCTCATCAAATTTTGCGTAGTCTATTTCAGGACTGGAAAAATATGAGCATGTACAGCTAATAACAATAAGCCGAGAGTTTGATCAAAGGTTCTACCTTGTGTTACAATTGTATCAACACGCGTTGGAAGAACTCGTGAAGTCTTCAACGACGTATTCTTAGTTTTGCTTGTACTAACTACTTAGATCAGCTGTTTAAATACGATTGTGTTCAGGTGAAAAATTTCTGTACCCATTATTTGTGCTGTAAATTTATTTCTCCGTAGCTCATTTTTCCCGTCATTCACTCTCTCATCCTCTCACCTTCAGGTGTCCAAGAATTTCTATTTTATCATAATGCCGCAGCGAGTTGTGATGCACTCGTAAATATCTGGTGGCCTCATGCCACAGGAGCGCAGATGCCCACGTCAGCTCAGTGATTCTGTTCATTGCGCTTCTTTTAGGTTTCCGTCTCTTATTTCAGCCCCCATCCTTGCCCCCACTCCTCCCATTGGGCCATGCGTGCAGGGAGGGAGGTATTCGAGAGCGTGTGCAATCATTAGCTCTCTCGTATTGGCCTCAGGTCTCCCTAAATCCTGCGCCATTACTGACTGCATCCGGCGCTGCCTAATTTCTCAGCCTGAGCGCCTATGCCTTTCCCATCGACTCTTTGCTTGGGCTTCGTGCCTCTCTCGACGCGTGAAAGTTTTCAGTGCTCCACTGCCTCGAGGCCAACCCTTCCACTCCAACTGGCGAGTAAAGGTTGCTCAACATTCACTTTGTCACATGGAAATTTCGCTGTTTTTAAAGCTTGCTTGCCTTTACATTTGGCGGTCAGTGAGTGGCGGTTGTTGCCTAAAGGAATTCATATTAGTTGCTGAACTGTTACAAGTAAGTTTTGAAACTGATCTTTGACCAATAAAGTCGAAGCAGACTTTATTCATATATTTGAAAATTTTTGTGATTCTTATATATTTTCCATTTTTACAGCTCTGTCAATCTATTTGTCTGTAGATTTTTTACATGTATTCATCGTGCGCATGACTTAGTTCTTTCCAAAGATGATGAATTTCTGAGCATATTTGAGTCTCGGTATGCTGGAATATTTCATGCAATTCTTTTTCAATTGGAAGATTTTTATGAGCTGCAACTGAGCTTCTTTCACTTCAAGGATATTCGTTGAATGGTTTCCTCTTTTGTTGCGCAATATTTGACTCGCTCTTCGTTGCAGATGGAATAGTTTGCTGTGTATTTGTGTGCAAGTCGTGCCAGTCTTCGTCACCGCACCTAAGGCAAACTAGTAACGCACTTATACTTAACAATGACTTCCAGAGCAGTTATTGTATATCAGAGAAGGAAGCTCATATTTCTTTTAGTGGCTTTAGTATTTCTTTTATACTTTTTAGCATTATTCCTTCTTTCTCAGCTCTGGAGAGGGTTGTAATTGCGTTGGCTTATTGCCCGAGCGTGTTTACATTTATTTCTTCTGCTCTCGGTCTTTTTAGCTCAGAGATACTTATTTTGCCGTCTGACTGCAGAATGCACCGTGCAGACCTGGACACTAACCTTATCGTCCTCCGCGAGCTAAGCAAATTGTCCGGATTCTGCAGAATTCCAAGGACAGCCTCAATTTTAGCGAAAACAGGGGGTTTAACTATGCAATCCTGTCGGCTCGTATTGTGACGCTAGTATAGAATGTCTGCAGAGGTGTTTCAACGCTCGTCTTCAGTGCTTTGCGGTGTAAAATGATCTCAGCAATTCCTATGGATAACGGCTCGTAATGTCGCAAGTGTTTCATCATGACGTTCACACTTGTACAATTCTCCCTGAAAATTTTATCGTCTCTTGCTCTGTTCAGTAGCTGCGTTGGCCAACTGTGGCAAGGGTGCTTCTGAGCCTGTGTATTTATTGTGGATCAGAAATAAACAGACACAATATTTTCAGAAAACCTTCCTTAGAATAATCAGAAATGAATAGTAAATGCCATTTTATTTAGTAGAAAAGAATCGATGTGTGAGGAATTTATTTTATTTTATTTTTCGAGCGACTGCTTCCTCGCTTGCAATGAATTGATAAATTTCGTTGAATATTCTAAATAAACTTGCTGTGGATTTATGTGTACTTCAAGCCACCTTCGTACGGTTGTGGTGAATTATCAGCTATCTTGTATAAAATAAACCATGTTTATCAACTATCGAAGAAATTTGGCAGCGAGTAGGTTCAAAGGGGCAAGTTATGGAATATATTTTACTCGTCACGCTTGTGTTCTACTGTATCATCTTTCGCTGGCTCATTCTTCCTCCGTATTCTTTCACTTTCTTCTTCCTCCGCATGCTTTCACTTTCTTCTTCCTCCGTATGCTTTCACTACCTTCTTCTTCCTCCATATGGTCGCGCTTCCTTCTTCCTCCTCCATATGGTCGCGCTTCCTTCGATCGCGATCGATCACACTGAGTGACGCTTGGCTCGCAACTCCAGTAAAGTCTTTCAAGTATTTGCCACCCGGATTCCGTCGACCCTCCACAACTTGTTTAGCGAAGTGACCCCCGCTGCACTGCCACTAACTTGTAAGGCCGATGCCGCGTCTCCCGCGTACGCCGCCCAGGCTTGAGCCAGCGCCGGCCCACGTCGAGACCTGGCGCCGCTGTCACCATAAGAGCGAATTAACATGACTGGCCGAAAGTAGTCAACATCGAAAGGGCAAACACAAGTTATTCATCATTCGGTTATTTTATTTTTAATTTGTAAATTTTCGTAGTGATACTGTAAGTGTTTGAAAATTTCGTCAAGTTTAGTTTGAACTTTTTTTTTGTCTGCCTAGCGCAACACTAAACTGAGAGTTCTTAAATTCTTAATTTAACTTCATTATTTACTCTATGATGTTTGAAGACTGTAGAGCATTCTAACCGCAGGCTACTACGTTGTCTTCTGTGGCCGATTTTATTTGTCACTTTCTTAATCGATGTGGGAATGCAAAAGATTTCAATTTTTCACTTCGTTCGTGGAAAGTGTGACCCTCAATTATTGACTTATTCCGACCCAATTGACTGTCGCACGCATCGGAAGATACGCAAGTTTCGTGTATATTAATACACGAATGTTGCGTATCTTTAATTATAAAGGTATTTATAAATCTGTGAATATTTTACGTCAAAAAATTTTGTCGACCAGGTTTTGTAATTTATGTTAAAAATCAAAGAGTGTTACTGATACGATAAAAATAAACTATTATGCAACAACCAGAGTTGCATCGCTTCGAAGTGCCAATCGTGGGTTCGTGTTGGCCCGCATTTGGAAGTCCTGAGCTGGCAGTTTTGCACTCTCGCATTTACTGAACATGATCGAGTTCGGTTCTTGTGCTATGCTTCATCTCTTCCACGTGTACAGAACTGGGAGGGTCGTCCGTTTAAGCACTGCTTTTATTGCTCAGTCGTTAGGACACGTCAGATATTGATCGGTTTTGTCCAGAGCCAATACGGTGCCTCGCACAACCTCTACCTGCTGTCACAGCTTGCCTATTGATTGAGTGCTTATGCTTTTACATCTTCTTTCCAGCCTAACTTCGTTGCCTGAATTATCTCGGTTCCCGCGCGGTTCTTTTATATTTTTGCGGATGATGCCCTACCCGATGTAAATTACCCTCAATTCCAACATTAAATTTATACTAGGTTCTTTCGTGCCTCACGGTCGTTTTTTCATAATTTTTGTCTCCTACGTTGAATGCAAATTGAGCTTAGCTGTACGGGAAAAATGGAAAAAATAAGATCAAATTTCTAGTCATGTGAAGTTTTGAAAAGACATTTTCGAATTTATTGAATAAAATCTGTACCTCAAAGATATTCGTTAAAGATGTTTGTTTTCGTTCGTGAGGGGTAACACAAAAGTCTTCAAGCTTTGATGGCGGCACGTTTGTTTTTCAGCGTTATTTTTTTGGGGGGGAACGTGTTAATGAAAAAAAAATTTTCATCATCTTTTAGCTCTAGCCTTATAAAGCGATGCTGCTTGTTGCTTCTTCTCTGTAGTTACAAATGAACTCCTTTCCCTCAACAGGAATGCTTTTGATTTAAATTGAAAATTTCACCCAATGGCATTTCAAGAAAAAATTTTAGGCTTCCGTGGTGATAATTCTGACATAATTTTAAACGATTTTCTTTAGTTTCAGGAAGTTGTGAGTTATAAGATTAGTTCAATCTTTGCACAGTTCCACGATACAAAACTTAATCCTGAGCAATGTCGTTATCTATCCCTCCGGACGAGAGAACACTCTGACACATCTAAGGGCTTCGCATTCTCCAGGGCCGGGGTTGTCTCTCGCCACTCGCCGCCAATTCGTATTTTTTTGTAGATAATTTTGGTCACCAGCTTAGCTTTCTGCTTGCTCTTACTCCTTTTCTTTCAGTCTCACGGGATTGCTGACCCATAGTCTGAACAACTACATTCGATAAATCAATGTTGTGCTGGTCTTCTTCAATTTAGCTCGCGCTGGATCGAGATCTAATCCTGGTTGTATTAGTATGCCTTTGCAGCGCCTGGTACTGGGCATAAAGTGTTCATACAATCTGTCTGTATCTTCTGCTAGCTGAACGTTTTTTTAAATGATTCGAAAAAAATAATGGTGGTTTCTCTTGTTTCAGGTGTAAAGAGGACCGGTCGCTGTAATTACAAGACTGTCTGCTGCGGATGCGTGGTGAAGTACGGCTACGTCTACTCTGCCACGCCTGAGTAATTCCAGCGAAGTTACTATTAGGCTTCATTCAAATTCACCTTCACTCATTCACTCAATCTGTTTTCGAAGATTAGTACATATGAATCACTCCAGATTTGCACGGACAGCTTCCGAAGATTAAGTGTCCATTTTTCCATGTATTGTTGCCTTGTTTGGAGCGACTGAACCAGAACAAAAGCAGCGCTAAGCCTCTAGCTCAATTGGGGCCCTCTTCCGCTCCACTGAGTTCCTCACTGACAATGTCCCTCACGGGGCTCTCGAAGCCACAGAATGGGTCATCAAGCATCCCTGCGGTACTTCGCTTACACTTCTGCCATTTTATAAGCAGCTCCCATTATGCTGTCGCCGTGGGAGTTAGAGGATAAAGCATGGCGACCAGTGATGGGGTGCTATCGTTTGTCTCGTGCTGTTGATCCCTGCAGTAAACAGGTGGCGCTCGCCTCTCATCCTGATGGCACCAGTGGCTTGGATTATCATGAGCTATGGCCTGGACAAGAGGTCGCACTGACCCAAGAATCTTTGATAAATTGCTCTCTGCGCTCGCCTGCTTCTGATTCGAGGCACAAAATTTGCCTCTGTGAAAGACTCCCAAGTGTAATTAATCGTCATTCCAGTGACATTCCAAACACCGGCAGTGATAAGACAAACAGGTTTTGCTGGGTGATGAATTACTGTAGCTCGAATGAAAACAGTGCTCAGTGTTGCTTAGATATCCGACAGTGCTTTGACCTGAAAATCTCATCTCCAAGTGTTGCAGAGAGCTCGTCTCCGACTTATTGTGGAGACTTCCAGATAATGAACCTGATTGCCCCTGAGACCGAACTCCCTCTGGATGCCAGAGAAGACCGAGTGCGAATAGGAGAGCGTGTATTTCGTAATAT
Organism: Orchestia grillus; assembly: GCA_014899125.1. Lineage (NCBI taxonomy): Eukaryota > Metazoa > Arthropoda > Malacostraca > Amphipoda > Talitridae > Orchestia > Orchestia grillus. The sequence goes on along the minus strand of VOMN01073653.1, from coordinate 99,590 downwards.
TGTGCTTCCAAAGTGCCGGACCGCTCAGGCTCAGTGTCGTGGTGGTGTATTACAGCAAAAGTGCCCCACGCCTGCGAATATTGGTGTGCGCCCGAGACCGCTCGCAGCCCAAACGCTTATGAACACCGTGCGTTGTCTTCTGCTGCTCGTACTCCTGGCCGCATGGTCTCCTGTTGTTCGAGGTGAGTGGGGCTGTGTCTTTCTTCCTCCTCGTGGGAGGGGCTAATTTAGAATCAATTATTACCCGTGCAGAATTCCCGTAGCTCGGGGCAGTTTTCCGGTATCGTACTGCACGGTTATTTCAATGACTGGATTTAGAGATTTTCTAAATTGTGCGTGGATGGGATTAATATTTTTATTTTGCTCTTTTATGAGTTTTGTATTAGTTAAAAGTCTTCTACAAATGAAGGTCTTCGCAGTGATGGTCTCGTAGAAAATTATAACACGTTTCATTTATGTCTTTTTGGGCCAGTTTTACTGATCACTGTCAGCTTCGGACCGGTCATCGTGTTTAGGTCTCGCTACGCAGACTAAAGCAGCGCGCTGGAGGATGTGAAGAGACTCAAATATGGAAACTTAGCGCAGGCGTTCTAACTCAATTAGGACTAAACTCAATTAGTTTGCGCCCTTACAGGATTTGAGGAGCTTATGGTCCTCTCTAGCCCGCTAATAANCAGCATGGCAGCAACCAGCATGGCGGCAACCAGCATGGCAGCAACCAGGATGACGGCAACCAGCATGGCAGCAACCAGCATGGCGGCAGCAACCAGGATGACGGCACCCTAAATCGGCTAAATTTTCTTTGCCTCAACTTCAGATGCGGCACTTATCCAGATTTCAGCCACTCCGCTGAAACGACGCTGTCATCTGAAGTCAGTTTAACTTTCAATTCAGAACTAGCGTCATCTCAGAACAAACGTGACTTTTAAACTTATATAATTAACTGCAACGATGTTTAACATCATTATTTCGGCACCTTTTCTCTCGACAGATTTAGAAGTTCGAAGTTTTTAATAGGTATTATAATACTCCACTTATATTTATTTAATTAGACAACACAAGCTGTCCTTTATCGATTGTCTTCTTTGTGTTCATGTTTAAAATTTCTTGCTGGTATTGTATGAATGTGAAATTTCTGGTAGGATTATTTCAAGCCATGCCATTCATCTTATTTTCCTAGTGCAAGGCCGAAATCCATAAATTCTATGTTATTGAACGTTTTCAGCTGGCTTTCAGAGATTTCATTGCTATGCCGATATGCACAAAAATATTCTCCCAGATTGAAGTCAGCCGTGCAAGTCTCTTTAAGGTACGCGCTGGCGAGGCCCTCGCATCACTAGGTACGGGGGGAAGGGGGGGGGGCGTTATTCAAACATATGTCTGTTACAATCGAACTTAATTCAAAATAGGATTTCTAGACGCTTCTTTGTCTTTATATGGCTTATATGTTTGAACACAAACTCCTTGCATGTATTATCTTACGAGGATATGAAAGGTTTTCATGGGATAAGACGACCAGTGTTGAATATCTCGTGGCATTTTTAAGGACTTTCTTCATAATTGAAATCGATTCAATATTTGGTGCGCATTATTTGATACGACAGTTTAAGGGGATTCATGTTTTGTTCGTAGTGGGAATAGAATTTTACTTGAAGTACATTCATTGGTTTGAATTCTAAGCTGTAAACGATGGATTTCATAATTTATAGCGTGGGTAATACCCCATTATTCCACTAAATAGTAATAGTCCAGTGTTTGTTTGGTTCGTCCGTCCGTCTCTCTGTCACGCTCTTAAAGATTTAGGAGAAAATTCATGGGTCCGTATTCCTTAACTAATCAGCGAGACTGTCAGAGAAAGCAGTCCGTATCAATGGTACTGCAAATAACGATATTTCATGTCAAATTTACTTTAAATAAAAGGGCGTCCTCAGAAATTATCATTTGTCTCGCCATTTTTGTCGGGACGCGTCTACTAGTTGATATTTTTCCAGTACACATCTTTCGCCAGCAATAGGTGTGAGCTTTCTTAGTCTGATAATCTAACATGATATGCTTCATGTTTATACGTTGAAGTTACTCTGGAAACTATTCATCAAAAATTTTTTCTGATCATATTCTCTCAATTTGCATAACCATAAAAATAAAAATATTCAAGTTTAACAGGTACATAATTTTAATTTTAACAGGTACGTTTCTTTTTCAATTTTCAAAACTCTTGGTTGAGCAGTCGACCAGATGCATTTCCTCCGAGAGTGTTGTCGGTAAGGAGTCGGGCATTTCTGTGTGCGTAGGGGGAGCGACGGCCACGTGAATCATCTTCGAGCGGCTGGAGGAGCAAAAATTCGTAAGACGCTGGATCTGAGCTGCGGGCATGCTGTTCCAGAGCCCTAAGACCCAATTGGCTAATGGCGTCCGCCGCCTCGCTGGTCGTATGTGGCCGCTCATTGTCATGCAACGTCACAAATTTCTTCGATAATTTGCTTTGGCGTTTGGCATCGATTGCTCCCTGGTATGCGCCATGACGATGCATTTCAGCTCCTGACGTCTCTTCCGACCAGAGAAGTGGGATCACCACTTTAATTTCTTCCATGGTGCTGCACAATGCTAGCAGAACGATCCTGTTTACGCTGAGAACTGAGCGATCCTGTTTACACTGAGAACTGAGCGATCCTGTTCACACTGAGAACTGAGCGATCATGTTCAGGCTGAGAACTGAGCGATCATGTTTCCCACAGAACTGGCGTGATCAATTCCAAAATTCGGTCACTTGACCCATGTACTGAGAACTACAGACTTGCCCGAGTACAAAATTGTGTAATTAAGGTAAATTATATATTATTGAGAAATGGCCGATGATTTCACGGCTTATCTTCATGAGTTAATTCAGCTTAGTGCTAGTGACTCAAGTTTGATTTGGATGGTTTTGATTAGAATAGCAACCTCTTGTTTTATTTTACTATAATAGCTTTGATGTCTTGGTATTCCTTTTTAATTACGCTTGATCTCCCAGTCCTGTTTCTGATGGGCATTGCTGTGATTTTTGTTCATAGATTTGCGGTGGCAAATCTCTAAGGTAGTCTTGTGTCGCAAGTACGTGTAGTATATTTATCGTTGAAGTAGGAATATAACATATTTTTATTTCAGATGACTGTTGAATCGATTTCACAGCGAAAACCATCCAATTTTGAGCCGTTGTTGTCCACTGAGGCGTCGATGTCGTGACGGGCCCTTCATTTATCAGACGTTGTGCACGCGAAGCTTGGGCCTCACGAAGCGGTCGAGCTACAATATGGCTTTGCATTTTCTCAGCGCTTTCATTTTAGTATCAGTTTTGAATTTTAGTATAATTCGGGAGGTGTTTCATTGAGAGTTCGATCAGAGTTCAACAATTTTGCTGTCAAGAAATTTTGTAGCTTCTCGTATTGAACCCCCGTTATATAGTGAGAAATTATTGTTTTTACTAAACTAAGATTTGCACGTCTAAATACGATTTTATGCTTATGAACTAATTCATGTCCAAAATTTAGTCAATACAGACATGAATATAAATCTGAATATCTGGCTATTTGGTAGTCAGTCGCTCCAAGGATATCTTTCAGCTTAGTTTGATATCACTGTGGACATACCGACGAAACTGAAGTAGAAGCAGTGGCGCATAACACTACTTTCTCCTTGCATCTGACGTTTCGTGGTTCGTTCGTTATTCTGCAGTGCCTCAAAGCGACTCTGTCCCCCGTGTGGAACTCTAAGTCAGACGCCCTCTCCACAGATCCGGCTTAGTTCATTATTCGATTAAATAGTTCTTCCGAGGTGAGATTGCTTTTTTATTGGACTTAAAGCATTCCGAGGTGTTCCTTTCGCTCTTAATTTCTTTGGAAGTCTTGGCGATGTAGCCACTGATTTTAAAGGAACTCCATGGTGTAGCTCTGGCTTGCCTGTCGACTATCATTTTCAAGATTGTTTTCGAAGAATTTACCCTCTCTCTGCAAAAAATCTCTCATGAAAAGCCATTACCTGCAGTATGAGTCGACATTTATGCAATGTTCTATGTGTATTAAAGTTTCATTTATTTTAAAACCAATCAATTTGAAGACATTATATTGTCACTGAACGATCTCCCTACTGAGGTTTTTTATACTACGTACATATATCAAGGGTTCAAATAGAACTCGTTTGGCGGGTTCAGTTTTGCAAAAGGGATGTGCGAATATCTCGTTATCGTCTTCTACTTGGTTGAACTTTGGTCAAAATTTGTAAATCCGACCGAAATTTAGTGGCGAACAGTCCTCAATATTCCGTAGTTACGAAGTTATTGCCTTATTTGATTTGTTATGAAGCATTCAGTGTTCGAGTGCACCGGGGATGCCAATAGAAGGGGTTGAGAACTTTGATGTGTGGGGCTCGAGAGTACTCCCGAGAATATCTGGCGTTGTGTATGAAGCTCTGGAGCACAGAGACTTGATTGCCTCGTGTTCATTTCAGGAGCTAATTGCTCCAGGGCGGCATCGTGGAGATTGCCTCGCTGCTACCATTATTTAAGACGGCGTCTCTTGACCAGATGAGCCCGTGCCGATACCAGCGCCAGCTGCATAATTTGCCCTATGAGGGCCTACTTTTGCGTCCTCTAAATGGACTCATTTTTTTCCAGGAAATTAATGCAAAGGCTTTCCTTGGGTACCATTTTCATTTTTCACTCGACTCTGAGGATGTTCTTCCCGTGCATAACGCAAGCTCATTATTAATAAGACAATGTTCGTCTTGCCTTATGACGTGCTTCAGTATGAATTATGCGGTCTTGAGATGAATGGCACGAATTAGCTTCGCGCTAATGAATGCAGTGGCGGCGTCGCAAGATTACGTCTTCTTATATTTTTTGGCAATTTGAGGATCTGGAAAACGGAAATCTCGGGTACTGTGATTTCATATTTCCCAGTTTTACGTTGCTAACTAGGGCTGGTCAGCTGGCCGTGAAAGTCACTATCGTAGGATAGTCCAATAAAATTAACGCAAATCTACGGACTAGATATTGTCGTTTATAGATGCGTATTTGTTTACTATGCCTTTTCACTGCTACACTCCATTTTAACACATCGCTGTGTGCTGCATTTGGAATTTTTTTGGTATTCACTTATGTTGGGATTTACCGTATATTTTGACAGCAGTACGTGATGTATATACGTGTTACAGTTTATCTAACAGTGATAGAATACCAATGGACTTAATGTTCTCACGCATCAAATTCTCTCATAGATCCTAACATTTCTTTCGTTAGCCATTCCTGTCGAAACCCTTAGGTTCAATATACCATAAGAGTCGTAACTAGCGTGAAACGCTAAAATTAGTTTAACAAAATAATCGCATTATATTCTTATTCACATCTTATAACAAGGTCTATTTGCTTCTTGTGACAGAAATATTTGACGCTCGCTCCACTTTATACAGCTCTATGCGGGGGACGATTGCAGAGCGGTGATTTGCTGAAACCAGTCTAGCGCTTTTTGCAAGGGACGACTGTACGTGCTTTCATTTTCTGCTATGCTCTTGATGCTTGGGAAGGGAAGACCAGCAAATGCCAACCAATTTTGTGAGAGGTCTCTTTGACCGCATCATGATCAGAGTCTTATTGCATGGTGTTAAATTTCGCTTGCCTTGCTGTGGTATTTTAAATTGCGTGGTGCCTCGCAGCACCGCTGCGAATTTCGCCGAATTCCTGACTGAAATTCTGAAATTTTGTTCCGAATATTCGATCGATTAGCTTCATTCCGTCGAAAATACAAAATTGGACTTGTTACCGGTGTTGAGGATTCAGGCAAAAAGAGTGTAGCTTCACAAAATTGCTTTCGCTTTGAAAAAAGAGAAAAGCTTCTGCATTGCAACTTTCATTGATGACAGCAGGTAATGCGGAGCGATAGGACGCAAATTATTCCATGTTTTAGTGCCTAAAAAATTATTTTTCGTCTACCAAAATCAAAGGAAATGAGTTGCAACCTTTTACCATCCGAACGTAATGTTGGAATATACTTTGTAATGACCGAAGCGATTGTGTTTCTACACTGTTACAGAACTTGAGAACTAAGCTGTTTGGGGTTGATAATTTTAACGATTTTAACTTGACAGGAGCAAAATTACCCTCTCAATACTTGAGTATGCTATAGACATATACTCGTAACATTTGAGGGTTTACTCGAGTGTGAGGGTAAATCGATAGACCGCTAAATTCCGTTCTCCATATCCCCAGAAATCGTCTTACAAATGAAATCAGAATCATTTTATTATTGAAGTACTCAACGATTCTACTCATATTTGTGTAGTCTTTTTTGACGTGATTAGTTATGAGAAAGGTATGCCACTCATAAGTTGTTATTCCATTGTTCTGAAAACAATTCCAAATTAAGTTAATTACCTCGTCTTTATGTTCTTAGTCCATGAGATCCTCTGAAGTACATTTTTCTATTCTTACCGGCGTTCTAGCTTTACTACGTTATGTTTCACTATTGAAAGGAGATGAATATTCTCATTAAGTTCAATATTTGTAGAAAATAACCCACAGTGCAGATACAGAGTTGACCAAAGTATGCTCCAAGTTTTGCGTATTGTTTGATTTATGGAGAAAATAACGCACAGCTCAGGTGTACGCTCAGAATCTTGACTAATTAGGTTAACATGAGGATATTACGGCAAATAATTCAGAAGCCTCTACAAGGGGTGCGAGAACACCAGGCTTGCGGTTTCAATAACGCTTTGTGTAGGTGGGTTATGACGGTGTGCGGTTGGTATCGAATGGCGCATGTGGACAAAAGCGACCAATCGGTGCCAATTGGAGGCACTTTTGCCAGCGCTCCTTTGCTGCTGCACACGCTGCTTCAGCTGATGACGTCCTTTCGGTTTGTGAGGTATCCAGAAGGCGGTTATACTCCGACGCAGCATTGCTTCGGGCCACCGCACCCATCTTGGTTTTAATTTCAATAGGTTTGGAAATTTAGGTTTATAACCCAATTAATAACTTAAAAATTGCCGGATGTCATTTTAATGGCCATGTATAACGTATTGACTCCTATTCCTTACATTAATTTGAGCGACGGTTGTCTGCTCCTTAACTAATTCGTTATGGGTTTGTCGTTATTGGGCTGCTGCGTCGTAGGTGTCCAGTGTGTCGAACTCGTCTCCTCGCGAGCTTTTTCTTGTCAACTGGTGCTTTTATCTTTCTTGTTTGTTGAGAGTTTCTCTGATACTTAATTCTCTACATTTTGTCAACTAGGTGCGAATGGTTGAGGTAGTCTGTTGTCATGGATATTCTGCTTGACAAAATAGTCTTTTAAGTTTTTTGTTCACTTTCTGCTTTGTTTATTTTTTATCCAAGATATGCTGATTTTGGAAATGAAGTCTTTTGAAACATGAGATGTAAAAATTTTGCCCAGTTCTTGCGTCTGCAAGAAAAGGCATTGAAAGGAACTCTATTTAAGCGTTCAAGGTAAACTTTGCTTCAAGCTCGCACATCGTTTTTTTCTTTGGTCCATTTCTCGTACTTGAACTGAGTTGGAGAAACACTTGCTGTATTTTTTACTCGATTTCAACATTGGCGATAAAGAATCTCCAGTGTTCATTTTGTAGTAGCAGTACCTCATCATGACCCAATTTTGGCTTGGGTCGCTTTCCTGTCCTCATTTAGGTATCTCTGAGCAGACCAGCGTGGAAATTCAATGTGCTTGCGAAAACCATGCGGATTTTGCTTGTTGCAAAGCGAATTTTACACTTATCGTGCTCTGAGCTCAAAAGTGACGTCAAAAAGTAGGAAAATGGTCCGACAATATTACTACGGTCTTAGCGCGAACTTTTGAGCACCATACTCGCTGTCACTCATGTTTGTACGCATCGTTATTATGTTCGATTTGGCATCCTTTTATGCGGCTTTGTTAAGTCGAGTTTGTCATGGTTCATTGAAGTATTTTGCGCGCTCATATTACTGTTAATACTGTAATGTTAATTCAGAAGTATATTATTGCATTTAATATAGTATTGTCACATAAAATATACTTGTATTATCTTTAGGCTAAATTCTCTATCCTTTCTTAGTCGTTCTTATTCTTTGCACATCTCTTTTTCATGCATTTTAAAACGCATTTTGGTATTTAAAGCCTATTTTTTTTGCTCTTCCCATGAGTATATTCTAAATTGAACCGATATACCTCATCCCTACTGATGATGTTGAAATGATTTTCTGGGCAATTTCTTTATCCTGGAGGAACCATTATAATCTAAGTCTCGGTTTTCTGGAATATTTCATTCAATTCTTTTTCAATTGGCAGGTCTTTATGAGCTGCAACGGAGCGTTTATTGGAGATTCTGTCGTTGCCGGGCCAATAACTGCTCGCACACACGCCCCTCATTTGAGGCAATTCTTTCAAAGTATTTCGGGCCGGGATATTTGGGTGATGATTTCGTTCCGATGACAATGATAGGTGCTCATTTGAAATAAATACATGGAAACATTTGGGGCAGGATGTTTTGGGTGATGACTGTGTTTCCATGGTAATGATAGGTGTTCATTTGCATAAATAATTCGAAAATATTTGAAGCGAAATCAATTTCACTAAAACGTTTACTCTGAAGTGACCCACTGGTAGGCTACTTTATCCGTAGCCAAATAAAATCATCGCATGAAATTTGTTGAAACTAGACAAGAGAGGTTTTTAGCTACAATGATGTCATTGGGAAGTTTTAAATGCTTGTATCCATCATGTTTCCCCGTTGGCTCAATTGACGGCCTAAACTTCAAACCAAGAAAAAACACAATGTATTAGGCACACTTTTGAGTATCATACACTCTCAGAAAACCCACTCACAAAAGCGTGTCATGAAAGTATTGTGACATACTTTTTTGAGGCACGTAACAGTATGGCAGGATCAATGTAATAAACTGAATGTAAAAGCAGTGACACCCGTGCCTCAAGTCTACGGTATTTGATGCGAAAGTTTAACTCACTTGTATTACCCATCAAGTTTACCGATTCAGAATCAATAACTAATTTAAATAACAACGAAGACTATTTTAAAGCTTCAGGGTCGAGTATATTCTAAATGAACATATCATGTGACAGGTTTTACCCATGAACATGGCTTCAACTTCACATGAACAACACATCAATGTAACTCTGAAGTTTCTCACCCATCCATTTAAGCGAAAATAAAATTTCTGATGGAGAATACATTAAAGTATTTTCTCGCACACGGGCTCGCATAGTCACGTATACTCTCGCACGCTTCTTGCCCCTCCATCCTCGAGTTGACGAGTGAACGCTAACACAGCGAAGTGCATCGCGATTTACAAGAATGGTGGAGCTTTATTAACACGTTTCCAGCAATGTAACCCATGGGTGAAACATTTTGGCCCTAGGAAATAGCATAGGATGCAATTAACTCGTGTTACATAAAGTTTAAGATAATTCAAGTGGAAATATAATTCATTTTTTACGTATAGATTTTTTTAATTGGATCACCTAATAGAACTCGACCGCATAATAAATATAAAGTCGATATTCTTTGATGTATATAATTCGAATCTAAGAGCAACCAAACAACGAAGTTCACTCACAAGTTTGTATATTCGAGCGGACTCAGATCCTGATTTACTGTTAGTTTGTGGTCGACTTTTAGCGCCCTCAGCGAGGCTTTAAAGTCGCTGTTCTGCTGGAACATTTCAAAGAGAAATGCACTTTGCATGTTAAGCCTGCATAGCCAACTCGCTCTTGCCCAACTAAACCATTAGGCAGAGAGTAAACTTTTATGCTTCTTACAAGAACTTTTCGGGGACTTGCTTCTCGAGCATCATTAAAGTTTGCGTTTGGAGGGAAGTGGTGAATGTGCGTTTGTTTGAGAGCCTTGTTTGGAAGATTATTTCCAGAGCGAGGGCGGTCCGTGCAAGAGCTTTGTCTTGGTCTCTTTCTCTTTTTATCGAAGGAGCTCAAACCTCCTGTGTACATCAGCGTCCAGTATTTTCGTGTTTATTTTGTCGGTGTCGCATGTGGGAGAAGAAACTTGACGCAGACTCGTGTTCGCGCGGCATTAATTCATTGTCTTGGGCTGGCGAAAATAAACTTTCCCAAATTCGCGAGACGTCTTCTCAGAGCCTTGTGTACAAAGGTTGAAGCTGCACGCCCCGCTGTTAATATGACACACTTTGAGGGCGCTCATGCAATGCTTTTCTTCGAGGATCTGTGCTCCCATTGTGTGAAGCGTCTAACACTGAATTCAGTTGTGCAAATTTATAAGTGAATTCTTCTCTTATACATTGTCAACTTCTTTTGCTGTAGATATATGTCGTGGGCATCGTGTGTAGCAATGTATATTTTACCTTTTGATTGTGTGTTAGCGTTGTGTTCGAACCTCATCTACGAGTGATCGAGCTTACTACCTTCGTTCGCTTAATACTCTGTGGTTCGGCTTCAAAACCACTAAATCACCGGTAACCCAGCTGGGTAACTACATATTTTATAGTCGCGCTTGGGCTTCCAATGATTCTTCTTTATTTCTAACAAAGATCCAAAGGCAAAGCAAATAATTCATTTACTTTAGTCCCAATGAACTGTTACCAAGATACGATAGAAAAACCCTTGCTTAACTACTGAATTCATGCCCAACATTATTACTGGAAAGAGTGCACGGTTACAAGCTAGACGATTGGAGTTTTAGGATTGTGCTAGACTAGAAAATTTTTTTTTAATTAATCTGAAGTACCTGAGCTAAAGGCGATTCTTAGTTTTCAATAAACCAGTTTCATTTTAAATGAGAAGTGGTGGTTCTTGGCTTCGGGATTATGGTAGTTCATTTTTTCAAATCCAACGCTCTGACGTCTGGCGTGAATAAGGCAAAAGAATCCACGGCCCCATTTTCGCGCCCCATTCTTCTAGATTGGACTCTTTGCTGTCACGCAACAGAGACGTCTGAATTTGAGTGTCTTTCAAGAGTGACTTCATATGGAGCAACTTGGCCCTCAGTTCAAAGTCAAGCCTCCCATTGACCTTGTGAGCGATGCTTTTCTGTCGTCTTTATGAGGCCGTTCTGTCTCGGCTCCTTATTTTAACGGACTCAACCGAACCGTGCGGCCATCTCGGTGGCGTCATAACCTAAAAAATCTCTCAAAATTTAACGAAATTGTTTGGAGCCGCTTTGTGTTGAAAGGTGTGTCACCTTTGGTGGGAGTTTTTGATGGTTTTCTTCGACGAAAATTATTAACGAAATAGGATTACGTTTTACGAGATTCACTCAGCGGGTCTTGTTAACGTTATCCTTTCTGATTGTTGTCCAGATTATCTCTCAGATTTCTCCATGAGGTGTTCACACAGCTTCATACTCCTACAGGATGGATATATTTCCCGTCATTTTCATGTTAGATGGACTTTTATTCTCAACTTGCTAGTGTCTTGCACAACCGAGGAGGTGATGAGTGGCAACAGCGTATCGTAAAACAGCGCCAGGTTTTGACGCATCTGTCAATCTATTTTTCAATGTTTTCTTCTTTGAGAAGATAATGGTTACTTTAAGTATTTTTGGCATCATTGTATCGTGAAGCTTCGTGCATTTTTGTTATATGCTTCGAGTTATCCCTAATATTTATTTGTTCAATATGCAAGCCCTTGTGTATAAAATACGTATCCTAGTATTTTTACTCCAACACAGCCTAACACAATATAAACTTCAATAACCTAAAGAGTATCATCAAAATCAAGATATGCTCATTATGCAACACATTCAGCCTCCTTCTGTCTCTAATGCACTCAAATTTTTAAACTCATGAAATATCGAATTTCTTGTGGAATATAATGTTCCTGGTTCGCATCGCGCCAGCAATTTGGAGGGAATGAGGGCGTGTTTTTTCGGATCGAGCGGAGTTTCTTCTTCCTTTAAGCATTGCGCGGAATTAGATTTGTTAGGATTGTTGGGCAGACATTTCAAGGGTGTTTGCTATAGAATTTTTGTGTTGTCAATGGCTTTATTCATTGTGGGAATTTAAAGACTGACGCGTTATCGATTCTGAGCTTTCAGATTCAAAATTTTTCTTTGATTTCGTTTCAGTAATGGGCTCTCAATTTAAATAGCTTACTATTTCTTAGCCATACTTTTAAAAAAGCTCACCTCATACTTTTTTATTCTGTCACAGTTTTGTAATTTATTTGTTTTATGCTCTGCGAATGACGTTAGAAGAAATGAAATTTTTGGTCTTCCAAGATTTTTTGTACAAATCATCTCATCATGCCTTTTTCCTTCTAACTCTTCTTATTAGAAGGCGTGTAGTTCGACAACTACTTTGTTTTAACTTAGAGTTAAAATAAATCAGTTCCAAACTAAAGTAAATGTATTTCAAAATTAAGTAGAACAGACATAATATATTCAAATAATTTCTAAGAATTCAAATCATTCAAATGGGGTTATCTTCATGTAACGTCCAGCGTCCAGATTTTCAGAAAACTTAGCTTGTGCGTGCTACTCGATCGTCTCCGGGTTTTCGATTTTCTCTTTGATCACGTACTGCTCAGTGCTCTCGCATGACGATAATCGCTCGCTCCAACGGCGTTTAATTAGGGGCCGGCGGGGAAGCCGTTCTCTCACGTTCCGTGACTTGTTGGAAAGCTATTTTATTTTATGTAACCTGAGGACCTGAGATAATGAGCGTAATAAATATGGAATGTACACCTTCTTCAGATTAAAAGCGATAAGTAAAGTGAAAGTCGTTAGCTTAGAGTCTTCCTCAGGGCTACTCGCTGCTAGCAGCGGTCTTTCAGCGAGACGAGTTGGTAGCTAAACTACCTTGAGACTTTGTGGGGCTCCCCACTGCAAAATCAGTATTTTCTTTTTGAACAGTAGGTTGTGGGATTAGGTTTGACATGAGCTGGACGTTTGATTTCAATTCGCTCGTCTCGTCCACTCCTGAAGAGGTGATGAGTGGAAACAGCATCTCGTAAAGCCGTGCTGTGTTGAACACAACTTCTGTCAATCTATTTTTTTCAACGTTTTTCTGTAGGGGAAGTAAGGTGTTGGATTTTAAATACTTTTGAGAGTTTTTAAGCATGAAATCTTGCATATTTTTATCAGATGTTTGTGAGTTATTTTCATTATTTTTAAGATAATAGAGTAAACAAGCACTGATGTTTGTAAATATGTACCTTAACATTTATTCTTTGCAATAGCCTATCATTAAATGTTTACGTTTTTCAGGCTCACCAAGTTATGGACTTGGTATAGGCTAATATTTTGTTCTTGAATCCTAGAATTTCTATGTAGGAGACGAGTTCCTTGAACTGACGTCCATTCCTTCAGAGAGGATCACAAGGGTTTGATTCAAGAGCTGTCCTCACTTTACATATATGCCTGTACCAAGTTAAGCCAAATCTATCTCTACTTTTTCCTGCTTGCAAGGATTATATTTGCTCAAAGTTTGAATTATATTAGTTTACAGACGAAGCACTAAAATGCCGTCATTATTTTAATTGGCTCATGACTAGACATAAAATAATAGCATTGTGCGGGTTCGATTCATTACATAACTTTGATCGTGATGTGGTTCTACTCCTAACCTATATTTCATTCAGATTTTTTCTCTATTTTATTACCCTTGATATCTAACCACGTGGTAAAAGACGTGCACCTTCTCCTGATGGTCAGTTTTGAATACAAATCATCATGTAGCACATCAACGGTTAGCGCTGCATCTGGGGCTACTGTCTTGTTAAGTTTAGGATCAAATGAGTACAGCAACATCGAAATTCAATTCGGACCTAAAATTTAAGATCGTGGCAATGATGAATCACATTGTTAGACTTTCAGTTTTTCTTGAAATAAGAGTAAAATCTTGTGTCTACTGCATAAACGATGAAGTATATGTTTTAGCTTTGAATTTCTTTTCTGTCCACACACATGTAGAGCGCTGTTCTTCGATTCTGCAGTCAATTAAGTTTGCATGGTACCTTCAGTGCAGATTGTTTCGCAGTTTTCTCTGACCTCTATTCTCTGTGTTTATAAAACGTGCTATCTACGACACAAAATGCTCACTTTACCTTAGACCTTTGCTGCCAGCGAGTGTATCATTTTAGAGGCGATAGCGCCAGCCGTACAGACGCGTCGGGACCATTAATCTGGTTTGCAATTCACATCAACGTCTGCTGTAATTACTGCACACGATTTACGGTTTTTGAACTGAGTTCCTACTAAAGTTTAGTAGAAATAATGCCCGTGATGTATGATGGAATTCTCAGCTGTCAGCGTTTGCTGTTAGTTTTCCCATATTAATGGTGGTGAGAGGCCCGAACTGGGAGTCCGATGTGATCCCATACCTACTGGGGTCCTGATGTATGTGGATCTCATAACCTATGTGTTTGCATCCCGTAAAAGTGGGAGCGTATTTTTTAGGACTGCTTAAGCGAAGTATTTCTAAAGTACCGTTACTCACTTCAGTCGCACACGCTATGCTGGACAATAGGCCACGATTTAAGGGAAGTCGTGTTTTCAATGCAACTTACAGATGCTTTGAAGTGTGATTTTTACTGTTCTGGTTCTTAGTAGTTTTATTCTTACTTATTCTCGAGCTTGAAAAGAAGTCTTCTGTTTTTGAGAATTTATGGGGCATCCGTCTTACATTTTATTTATGTGCATCTTCTTCATTCCCATTGATTTTTCTAAAATTCTTCTTGGAGACACCATTTGTGGTTATGATTTGTCGATCCAAGTTGTAGACTCTGTTTTAACTGATAATTGGTATAATTTACTCGCTACTCGTATACTAGGTATGCATCATACGAGTAAATCGATATCATGAGCACAGTACAGGGTGGGTCAAAAAAATTATGTTACATTGCTAATATAGGCGCCAACCATATATAAACGTATTAAAGAAAGCTGCCTTAATACATCTATCCATCTATGATTGGTATCTATTCTTTAATACAAGTGGACGAGCCCCCCCCAATAATGACGGGACAAATGACGTTAATTTCTTAAGATGCTCTCTTATTTACGGTAAATCTGGAATGAAATTTTATTTTCAGTATCTCTGATACGGACTGCCTCAGCTGACGGTCTCGCTATTGGTTTAAGATTATGGACCCGAAAATTTTCTCGTATCTAAAATGAGCGTGACAGGGAGACGGACGGAAACACCAACCAAGCAAGCAGCATTGAGCTATTATATAGTGAGATGTTTATCTATGATTAGTATCTATTCCTTGATATGCTCATCTATCAGTGGTATTTATGCTTTATATTGTCCGTCTATGATTAATAACATTGTTACGTATGCCGTGATATTTCCGTCTACGATTGGAACCAATGACACGAATATCAATGTATCATTGTACCAGCCCCACCCTGCGTGTGCAGCTGCACATTGTGTTGTAGTTAAGTCACTTTAAACGCAGCCGTACTCCTGCAGTAGTGTTCACCATGAGCTGTCTCAGGCATACTGCACAGTGCCTGTAAAATGGTCGCCAGCCATTATCTAGACGGCAAAAATAGAGGATGAGTTCAATTAGTGGCCAGTGTAATCTTCTCTGCCTAATTAGGAAGTGAACGATTTTCTCGTCTCGCCCAGATTGCGCGGCTGTGTTTCTCAGTTGCTGAGTTGAGCTCGTTTTTGTGCCTGGTGTGCATATTGTCACCTGATTGTCAGCTTATAAAACTTTCGCCGACGATTTCAGCCCGTTTCTTGTGTCTGTGACTCAGATGGTTTTACCTGAGAGTAGGTTGTTGACCCATATTTGGGCCGGGAATGCACGACACTCGTCGGCTGCAGTTTGTGTTCCACTGCCCGTGCTTTGTGGTTCTTTTCTTGTCCGAGTGATGATTACTTTACCGCGGTTATTCACTATGCTCTCTGGAAAATGCCTTGATAGAGAGGAACATAGCTTCAATAACCTTATTTTAAAAATTTATTCGTACCTACACTCATTTGCCAATATTATTGAGGAAATTGGCCAGGTTGTCATATTTCATAAAAAATTTCTCACCTTCTGATCCTTGTCTTGCTAATACACTATAAATCTAAGAAGAGTTGGTCACGTAAAGGCCAACCTGCCACTGTGCTGCCATGGGGAGCGGATGCTCCAGTGCTTGGAGGGCGCATTGTCCCGTCAGTTGAATAGTGTCGCTCTGTGCGTCCCGTGACATCGCTCAGTAAGTTCGGGCTCGCATTTTGTAATCCTTGCTGCTCAGGAATGAGCTAACGGACCTCAGTGCCACCTAAAGTTACATTTTCATGGATGGGAAGCTACATTTCACATGTGCATTTCGTTTTTGTGGAAGCAGGTTCCGTTTCGTTTTGATTCCGAGTTGAGTTTCGATGAAAATGTGAAGTAAATGAAAATAAAAATTCTTATCTTACTCTCTTTAGCAATTGGATGTGAAAAAATCATTGTTTAGTATTACCAAAATAAAATTAGTGGCCACTTTTTGAGAGATGAAGAAGGAAGTGCATAACTTGAGTAATTCTTTCGAGGGGACTTCAAAATGGGTCTTAACTTTCAATATAGGTTACAGTAATAACGTATCTGCCAGTAAATGTGTTCGACTTCGCCTCAATTCGTTACAGTACGCAGGTCGTCCACAAACCTCGCATTGTGTGCCAGGCTTTCCGAGCTGCACTAATGATCAGTGTAGTTGTCATTTCTTTTGTTAGAATAATTTTTACCTTAACTTGGCCCATATATGATCAAATTCATTGACAATATCGACCGATGATTGAACCGTTTTGATTGGAAATGCTTGAAGGCCACGTTGCCATAATACTGATCAATACAGTAGCCACAAAATTGTTAATTTTATTCCAAAACCTCTTGGTGCTGCGACGCTTTCAAAGGCTCAGGAGGTGATGGCCGCTCCTCAGAGGCTTGCGATGCGCTTGGCGCGAAGTGAGGCGGTCCCCGTTTCTACTCTTGGCGAGCGCCAGCTGGTTTTTGCGTTCCGAAGAGATGCTCCCCTTGCCAGGAAAAGAGTTGAGCCCCCTCCCCCCCCACCTTCCTCAGGGAGGTGGTTTTAAAGGGTTCCTCCACCATCAGTAACTATAAGACATTTAATAGTCGAAATGTTTCACTATATTGAAATAATTTAGCAGAGTTGTGCGGGTGCTGTAGTTGCTGCTGCAGAGCCAACGCTTATGGGAGCAGACACTTCGCTTCTCAGTTCTTACTTTACATTCTGATGTGTCTGGGGTAGCGCCCCGCGTGTCCTGGAACTCCTCAAAGCCTTAGCTTCGCTCGCGTTTTGCCTCGGTTAATTTTCATCAGTCCCTGGAAAACATGCACACAAGTTGCGGTACACGGTGCTCGGCGGGCAGGTAGTGGATACACCGCTCGGTGTGGAGAGATTGGCTGTAACTTATTCTTGGAGCATGAACTTCATTTGTTTGTATTCTCATTGAAGGTGTTTCCGTTTAGGGGCAAAAAGTTTTTTTTTTGTCATGGATTTCTACTGAATGTATATATTGCGTGTATAGGTACCTTTTTGTGTGATTTTTTTAGTGATTCTGGTTAGGTTTCATTTCTGCACAATACTCGCATTTTACGCTCAATTGTTTTTCTCTTTACTCGTTCAACAGTTTTTCGGATTGAGTTTTTTTTCTAAGGATATTAAGTTCTAGCAAAAAGCAGGATTTTGTTTCTGTGTAACAACTGGAATACACCTATTAGGGAGTATGAAAACGTTGTGAGCATTTTATCGTAGCAATAAAATCAGGTTAAAACAAGGTCCAACAGGTCAAAACATATGACTGTTTACCTCGCTTCTAGTTATTTGCAGTCAGTTATGCGCTGACTTTTGTACATAACAGACTTCGTAAAAGACGGAGAGTGTTTTAGAACCATGGTTAATTACTATTTTGAGATAAGATCGTATATCAAATTTTTGGTGAAACTCGAACGTAAAATGACGCAGATGATGGAGGGTTTAATAAGTGTTAACGGTGCAACTGCTTCAAAGAAAACTACAATCTGAAAGTGGATTAATTGATTCAAAGAATGGAGAGATGACATTGAAGACGATCATCGCAATGGAAGATCGGGATGACCAAAATGACCAAAATACCAAGGCAGCAAAACTTAATTGAAAAAGGTCGAAGAATAACAGTTAACCAGTTAGCTATGTCGCTAGACATTTCATATGACTCGGTAAATTTTGTTCTCCCTAATAAATAATTTGGGACTAAGCAAGCATTCAGTGCGATGGGTCCCCTGATCACATCATTCTTTGAAGTGATCTCTTCGTGACGATACGGATTAAAATTGCAGATGTTGGAGAGCATTTTTTTGGCCAAAATCATCACCGGAAATAAAATCTGGATCTGCGAGTATGATGCTGAATCCAGACAGGAGTCAACACCTTGGTTTCCACGCGTATTATCGGGACCCTTGACGCTCCAGTGGCCGAAGTCGGCTCAAACAGTGATATCTATAATTTTCTGGAATTCAAACTGAATGATACTGGAAGATTAATTGTCTTGAAGATCCAAGAATTGTTGCAGGAGCTTACGATGCTGACGTTTTGAGGACGCTGAAAGACGCATTAGCCAAAAAACTAAATGAGAAACTTGTGAAAAATTCTGCGAACTTTTCGATCCCCCCTTGTATATCGCTTCGACGAACCAAGGGATATTTATGCACGCGTATACGGATTTACTTTAATATTTCGTGTCGTTTTCGTCTCAATTTGTACGTGTCTGTCCTAAATATTTGAGAAAATTCAGAACTTTATTATTTAACTTCTTGAGCGAGAGGTGTACTGGAAGCAATAGAGATCATGATATGTCTAAGCCCGGTTTGTCAAAAAGTTTAATTTGGCAAATCAACACGGTCAATCTTGTGTTCTTAGCGTTGAAGAGGTTGGTCACTTCTCGGACCTAATTTGCCCAGATCTTGCTCGTGGTACCCGGGAATGCTGCAGTTTAACTCTCAAACTGACCAATTAATACCGCGAAATTCAAGAACTTGTCTGTTACTCTATCTTGAATATCTTTAAAATGTTTGGGCCTTTATGCCCTGGCCACACTGGAGTGCCGCCGCTTTGTGTGCATAGTGTCCCTTCGCATATCCGCGAGCTGCTGTAAGCAAGTAAACGCAATGTGATGACATTTTGACTTGCGCTTGCGCTAGTCAAAAGAAATACGCGGTGCAAAATGCAAAGCAACTAGCAAAGCAATGCACGAAAGAACCAAGATTCGTACGTATCGAGGGTTTTTTTAGTCTCAATTCTAACATTAAAAATAATCCCTTCAATATATTACTCGAAAAATCGGAGTTGCATACGCTTTCATTTTCGTTGATCTGCAGCGGCTACGCTCATAGTACGATTGTGGTTGGAATTTCCATACGTTCATTTTTGTGTTTTCCTCTTAATATCTTGGACATACTTCTCCTATGAAAGCAGCAACACTGTGGGTGGAAATGAATGCTCTCACCGCAATATTTGATTGACCTTGAGGTTTTGTCTGTACATGCATTTCAAAAGCCTCATTGCGTCATCGTTGCAGCGTGCGCATTTTCTGAGCTCGTCGCAGGATTTTGGTGTTGCGCAGTGGGCAAGTGTGGGTGCAGGTTGACGGTGGCTCAGGGCCGGAGCTGCGGCTCGGTCCGGACCCCTGCTGCGGCTCGCTACAATGCGGGCGCCAATGAAGACGGACGAGCTCAGGTCTCCCTCCGCCCTCTGTTTGACTGTTTGCTCAAAGCTTTGTGTTGCTCTCTGTAGCTGCCTTAATTGTACAACTGATGCTGTTTGCTCCTCCTCACTTTGCCAAACACCAAACTTTCGTCCGTCTCACTTTCTGCTCCCTCGTACCTTCTGACCCAGGCCCCAACTTTTTCGGACTTCTCCCTCGTTCCATCACTTGTTAGGGCCTGGACTATGAACTTTTACTCGACTGCTAGCGTGAAACTGAGGCACCGTCTATTTTACTCTTTGTCCTTTTTTATTGCTACGCTTCTCGCTCAAGTTAGTCTACTTACGGTTATAAATTTGATAATTTCTGCGATTTTATACCTTTCTGTGTTTGATTTATTTTTCAGGGCATTCTTAACTGTAGTTTTAAATATTTGAGACTTTAATTGAGTATAGATGAATGTGCGAAAATATTGCTCTATGCTCAGCGTTATGTTGAATCATCGCCCGCAATTGTCTTATTTTTGTATGAGATGAACATTTTACGCACGAATAGTAAAGGTTTGTTTGGAATATGAAGTATCATAAACCTTAGGCTGCAATAAATTGTGAGACTCTACTGACTGCTATATGTTTTAGTTGGAATTGTTTTAAAACACTTTAAATGAGTGGACTGCAATATTTGACTTTCCTTTAGCACTTTTGTTCACAAATCCGTCGTAAGTCTGTTAAGAAAAACTTGATATCAACGTAGCTGTTGTTTTCAAATATGAAATTATATTTTGCAAATAGTAAAAACGGAATGACCGTGACTCCGTAGCTACTTTGAATTTTTTTTCCGTAAGGAGTTTTCACTGCGCTGATTTCTCGCTCTTGTGTGGAACGTGCGCCCTCGTTTGAAACGTTCCAAATTTGGACCGATGTCGCTTGCCTCACCCATCCGATTGGCTGTCTCGGTGCTCCAAGATTTGTGATGCTCACCGTCACTTCATTTCACGCTCGCCAACTTTGGGTGATAACAAATTTATTGCTTCTCTTTACCAGAAAAATCTCCAGGGATTGGAACATATTACCTGCCGACTTTCTCATTAGAAGTTTGCGTAATGAACGGCTGAAAAATTAGCTTTCATTGGCATGCTAGTCTTAAATTTAGAGCAGGACATCCTCTTCCGCCAGAAGCGAACGAGAGCCCGACTGAAGAGGCAGCACGGGGAACCATTTGGGTTCGATTACATTACAGTCGTTTCGGTCCAGAATGAGTTAGATTCAAAATTTCTTCAACTGTTTCAGATTGCGCGTTTGGTTCCTATAATGATCCTCGTTATACTTTTTTCAATATCGCTGTTATAATTTTCAGGCAATAGTTCAACAACGGAATAACGAGAACGACGTCCCTTTGCATTATAGATCTCAACGCGCATTTCATCCGACATGGACGTCCTGCGTTTCCGTATGAATTTTACACGAGGAAGCTTTCAACTGTCAAACAATTTACTCAAGCCTTTTCCAAGCTGCATACACGGCCAGAAAAATTGCTCATTTCAATAGCAATTTGTTAGGATTTTTATGAGAGGCTGAGGATATCCTGTTTACGGGGCGGCGTCCAGCGACACGCTCAACGACTTCCCTCTTGGGAGCAGCCAAACGGCCTGGGACTGAGGCCCGAGCTTCCAAGCGCATCTTATTATCACAGTTACTAGAAGATTATGACCCTTAGCGCCTCAATTATCAGCCGACTATATTAAAGATAAAACTGCTATTTTCATGTTTCCTCAAAAGCATGATAATGATATCTGTCATCCTCTGTAGTGTTATATGCAACATTTGGAATAAAATTTGAATTAGATCTTTTCTGGATAGAGGCCATTGATATTTAATCCTAATGGTTCCATTTACAGCCTCTTTAGTCGTGCGCTCAGTGAAGCTTATCAAAATTGTTACACTCAGCAGTCACTCCAACTCTATGGTATTTTTCAGCGCACTAAACCACCATTTCAAGCGTGACGCGCGATCGTTGCGGTGGGCGTTGAAGGAATAACTGCTCATGTTGCAGCTCGTCATTTACTGCGGCGTCTGTGTCTGATCTTCTGCTAACATGTTTGGAGTGCTGAACGAAAATGGGCGCGCGTAATGAGAAGAACGAAACGGTGTTGAATGTAATTCTCTTCCGTTAGAATTAAAGGTGTAAAAATTTAGGTTCGGTGGAATTATGTTTGATTATGCTTCTCACTCGCTCTTCTGAGTAAAAAGTTTGCATTAACCTCCAAGCTGCGCTAATACATGAGAATTGTGTTCGATGGATTGTATTAAAAACTCCGGCCGCGTTTTCTGTAAAAAAATTATCGTAGAAAATCTCACTTGATGCATCAAATCCTGCAAAGCAAATGCTGACAAAAAACTCGCTTCCGCGAGTACAATGTGCATCAAAGATTGATTTCTTTATTATCGCTGTCGGAGTATAAAACATTTTTTCTGTTATTTAATCAGCTACATCATCGTAACCATTTAAATAAGGATGGCAATACAAAATTACTCGTCCATCATGTGCTGATTTTCTTCAATTAACACTTGATAATTATTCGGACACCGGCTCAAAATTATTTCCATGTTACAACACTACCAACATCTTACGGACCCCACGCTTACGGACCCCACGCTTACGGACCCCACGCTTACGGACCCCACGTCTTCCGTGGGGCGCGTGAAATTGCTCTTCATCCAAAGGGGCGTGCTGGTTTGATGCCTCCGTCGGTGTGACTTGAGGAAATGTACCTCTCTTGTAGGAGGACTCTCACAGCTCGCTGTCCAATACGCAATGGTAAATAATTGTGGCAAGGGTCAGCTGAAGGCTTAGGTGTTGACATTCTATGATCCTCTGGTCTTCCCGAGCGACTTCGGAAAAATAACGTTAGATTCCTTAATTCAAAAATTTGCACTCAATTTGTAGACGAAAATAGATACCCTGGAGTTTTTTCAAATCACCAGAATATGAATTGACGGAAAATTTTGCTCACTGTTGAAAACTAAATTGCGAGTCAAAGTGATTATATAATTCGAGTAACGACCACTGTATGTGTAGCATTACAGCAGGACAAAATGATGCTATACTCGTACATGCAACAGGATCGTCTTCTCCCGAGTTTTTACCTGCCCAAACTTACGCTTTACCTTCATATTATGCGATTATTGCCAATTGCGACCTAATGCGGGTTTCGAGAATGCACATCGATCCTTTGCAACGGCGAGCGATCCATTTGATTGGTGGGATTATCGGAAATGAAAAGCATTTTAGAGCTTGCCCTTCTGCGTGCGACTGCTCAGTGCAATGCGGTATTGATTTTTGGAGAGACCCATCGCTGCGTAATTGCATTGTAGTGGCCCGAGGTCGGCTGAATGCTCGGCTTGGGCCCTCGAGTAAAGTATCTTTGGATTAGGACCCTTGTCGAGGGTATTCTTGACTTTGAACCCTCTTGCATGCCATTGGCATGAAACCTTCCATTAAGCTATCATTTGACAAGTTCTTAATAACGGGATATCTGAGGTTTAATGTTCCCTTTCGAACGTATCTGTTGCTAGGAAGAGAACGTGACCTTAATCCCTTGTGCATTTCGTCGTTTCAGCCTAGTCATTCCAAAATATTCTTGGCTGAGCACCCTATTTTATGATGCCAGTGGCTTAGACTTTTATTTTAGCACAGAAACCTCTTCTGGAATGCTTCACTGAGAAGCATTCTGCATTGTAGTCTCAGCCGGCTGTAGGCCGTCATTTACGATTTTCTTGCATCACATCTACTGAAGAATCTTATATTATTTTGTAACCAGCGGGCATGCCTCGCATTGAAACACTTTCTTTGTTGCAATGTTTACCATGAATGAAGCTGGATGCTTTATTATTAACTTATTGGGATTCATCAGATGATTGAATAAGTTATGCGAGGCTGACAATCATATTCTTCGAGTTGAGAGTTGTAATGGGGTTCACCGCACAGAATGTAGGTGAGGTGCTCTATTATGCAAGCAGTCGGGAATGCCCTGTACGAAAATGTTCAGATTTTTATAGACATGGTTAAATAAGAAGGCTTGCTCCCCTGTACTGAGCATTTTGTCTGTTATACTGCGTTGCTCCAGTCACTGCAGTACAACAGACCGCATACGCTGCATTACTGCGTACACTGCATTGCACTACCACAGACACTGCACTGCTACGTACACTGGACTGTCACAGACCGCGTACACTGCACTGCACGCCGCGCACACTGCACTGTCACACACTGCAGCCAAAGTGCAGTAGACACAGTGCATGCACCGAGATGGCTGCAGAAACACGACTTCCACACCGCATGCCGTCACCAGACTTGAGTTGTCAGAGCCTAGCTTCCCAGGAGCCGGAGACGATTTCCCGCGGCGCTACAGCGTTGCGCAAGCGTGGCACTGCGCGGCTGGGGACTCCAGCGACCGTCTGCACGGAGCTGATGTTGCAGTGCAGGGCTCACTGTTGATTGGGGGGGGCCGCGAGCGCGTCTTCTTGAACGCGGTGTTGTCTATTGTACGTCTCAAGCAGCTACGAGTTTTAATTTCAATCTCGCGTCTGTGCGCTTGTGACCAAACAATGTTTGAGTTCGGTTTGTATCTTGAATGCGATTCTAACGTGTTGTTTTACTGTCTTTGATTACCTAACCCTGCTTGTCTAATTTTTATCTATGCACATGTCATCTGAAACCGTTTATCTGCAACATCTTGGTGTGCAAGCATTGGAGTTGTCTACAAAACCATTTCAGTATGAAGAGAAGCGGAACAGACCTTTATCTAATCCATCACTTCCATGTGGTTCTCTCATAATTCTTGCTATCTACAAGAGACTCCACTTGGCGTTGACGACTACGACTAATTTTACATTGTGCATGAACGGTCGCATGAATTTTATAATTTTTGTCGTGAAAGTTCTTGGGAAGAGATTTAAAGTCGAACTGCATTTCTTTAGTGTGCCAGTAGACAGCGACTAGGGAGAACTAGCATGATCAGTTTTGAGACGTGCAGCTCTAATTCATTTTATGAATCGAAAATTTCACGTCTTCGTGTCCGAATCTCCTGTAATTTATCCTCTTCTTAACTTAAGGTGGTAGGCTCAAGTTTCTTCTACTGAGTGAGATTCCGATAATCTTGAATTTTTATTAGGAACTCGAAGCCACGAACTTTTGATTTAGTTCTCACTTGTAAAGTAATATCTTAGGTGCATTCTGAAATTAACTTGAGCTCGGTGCATTTCATCGCAGGAATTTTATTGTGCAATTTTTCTCCAGATGCTTCCTTTGCATTATTTGAAGAGTTTTCCTGCGTATCAAAGTACGAGCGTGCGGAAGCAAGTACTGATCGTGAGGAAATACGTCAAATGAATGCTTAGGATCAAGTAAAACCCCTTATTTTGGGTTGGGTTACTTTCAGACGCCAGTATAAGAAATATTTCACTGTCGTGAAATTATTGAGTCATTTATTATGTATGTAGTTCATTCTGATTCGTCATAGTTTTTCATGCGTAAGGTTGATTTTTACCAGAAAATAGATTAGATTATTAGTTAGTTTGGAATTTTTTAACCCACATCAACTGTGATCCAAAGAGACCGAAATGAGGGACATTTTTGAATGGACTTTAAAAACGTGGAATCTATGCACAGGCGTCGTTGGTCTCTTTGGACCACACCGGACTTCCTGCACACAGAAACTGTAAGTTATCACGTTAACCACGTATTGGGCCACCGGTGTCGCAATTAACCATTATTGCGTCATGATTTACCTGTGTGCCAACACTCATTTTAGTTGCGTTAACAAAAAACCCTGAAGTTTTAATTATTAAAATAGCAGAAAACGATTAATCCGAGTATAAATAGAGAGCAAAATTATAAAAGCATGTTTAACTTCTAAAAACGAAAGTCTAGCCGAATTCAAGCCTAACCTGACTCTGAAATGGCTTAACTATGGAACTACTAATGTAGAGAACGTGTTAAGAAGGAACAAGAAGAAAAGATTAAAAATAATCTGTGAATAAGGGATGAAAATGGAAAGAGCAAAGAGGGCACGAAAGATAGAAGTCCTGAAGGCCTAGCCAAACATGAGGTAACCTAACAGTGTTACCTCATGTTTCGTCTACTCGTCTGCTGAAAACGCCAGTCCCCATAGCGTAGGATTGACAGACCTAAATAACCTAACCCTATTATTGCCTACGGCATATCCTATGCCTCCTGAGCGGTTTTCATGTCAGAACTAAATTAGGATTCGCTTTAGCTATCAACTTGAGCTGAAAAGAAATAGTAAAATGATTTCTTTGCACATAAAGTAAGTGCTGATTTGTTCTAATATTGTACTGAGGAGCGCCAATTTATCATTGGACGCGGCGATTCGATGAAAAAACAATTCCCTTTTAAGTTGGAAAAACAACCTGGTGCTTACCTCGACTTGTCTGTTTCTTTGAATCTCATTCAGTTCATAAAGTATACAATTTTAAAAACGATTTTCTTTTTACTTTCCCCTGTGGAGAGACAATTAGGCGAGTGCTTTGAGTTGTAGTTTTATTGCAAGGTCTTGGAGTCTAAAATCTCGTGGCAAAACTTTCGTTGCAATTTTCAGACCGCCTCTAATAGCAGCGCTCAATTAACCAAACAGGAGGAGTCATTTTGCTCGTTCAGTTGATTCATTTTTACTGCTTATTTCCTAAAATAAATTTCTGCAACCCTTTTTGCCCATTCCACTAATAATAAGAGCCAGTGTTGTTTAGTTGGTCTGTCCGTCTCTCTGTCACGCTCTTATAGATATAGATGGGTGGAATGTCCCCGATTTGTATTTCTAACTAATCAGCGAGACTGTCAGAGAAGGCAGTCCGTATCAGTGATACTGCATACAACAATATTTCATGTCAGCTTTGCCATAAAGGGCATCCTATGAAATTAACATCATATATCCCGCCATTTTTGGCGGGGCGCGTCTACTAGTATCTGATATAAACAATTCCATTACCACGTTTTAATACATCACCTCGTCTGTCGGGGATGCGGAGCCTAATTTAAACTGAAGCTATACGGCTGCTTGAGTAAATAAGATTATTCTTTGAATGTGCATAATATTTATTCAGATAATAATTATCTGGCGTCACTGACATGTTCTATGAACAACTTATTCAGATGTATGTTAGTAGACGTTCGCTTAACACTAAAATTAAACGTGCCTCGTGAGAAATCAATGTTGAGTTTAAAAGATTTATAAGGGTGTGACCCTGATATAGTGCTATAAATGGTAAGTTTGTCTGGAGATCTAGGTTAGCTTAATGATTGCGATTTGAATTAAAATCCCTCACGAATGGATTGCAATCTAAGTGTAGTTACTTTATCTGAAACTAGAAGACCTCAACGGAAAATGCTAAGAAATTAACGGACATTGTACACTAATACGAGAAAACATGCAATCAAGCCAACTATTGTGCACGTAAGGCGTATATAATTATAACAAGGGTACAATTTCTAAGGTGCAATTTACCAGGAACAAAAGACAACGTTCCATTGATAAAGGACACAGAAACTTATTAATGAACTAGCGTTGCAAGTTTCGCTAGATTTCAGCGGATGTTTTTTCCAGAAGAAGCCTGATGGGGGCAGCGTAGCAGGCACGGAGCTGGGAGGTCTAATGAGCTCTATTGTGTCGCCACCGCAGCAACGCCTTAATCCAAAATGGATATTGAATCCAATTCAATTAATTCGTTGACTGCCCCAAAGCGTATTCAAATGAAAGTGTCGAAAATCACCCGTGACAAGAGAATGGGTAAGCTCACCACGCAGCTGGCACGGGTGAGAAGAGGATATCAGTTCCCATGAATACGTTGCGACTGAGCAACAAAATAGGAGGCGTTAGTGTGGTACGCACAATGGAGGCCCATTCGCCCCTCAGCACCGCGCCGGCAGCGCTGCGCTCATCAGGCTTCTCCTGAAACTACATCGCCGGGAATCCGGTGAACGTGGCATCACTAGTCCGTTAATTTCTTTAATCGATGTCGTTTGCTTAATTTGGGTAGAAAATTGTTTCCCCAGAATACATTTACCTGTGCACTTTTTGCGTGGATGTTCATGTGCTACCTGATTTTCCTTAGAGCTACACTGGCGACAAGCTTTTTCGAAAAAATGTATTTTGAATGTGAGTAAATTTAATCAGAGTACGGACAAACGTGTGACCACTCCTGTTGAGCAATGGATGCGGTATTCACCACTTGATCCATTTCTTTTAGAAACGGGAGTCGTCCAAAAAATTAGTTTTCTTAGAGATCGACGCTCCCCGAGTTTTGGAGTATGAAGTAACTGCACGCTCTTGCAGAAACAAAACTCAGAAGCGTTACACGGCACCAAAGACCGCTGCATGGAGGCTGAGAGTAAAAACGGCAATGGAATTAAAAGGCTCGCCACAGGGGTGCAAGTGGCATCCATGAAAGGCTAACGAATTCGTCGAAGTAGAAAAATAATTCATACTTTTTAAGAATCGGGGAAGTGAATTGAAATTTTTCAGATGAAATAAGACTTCACTTGGAGAACAGTAATTGAATGGAATACGTAAAATACAACAGGAACATCGGTCAAAAGACGATCAGGTATAGAATGACCAGGAATTTCAAAACCAAGAACCATGCGAGTCGAGAAAATAAAAACGCTTCTCAGTTGAGAAAAGTGCGGTGTCAGAATAAAGCAATAAAATCGGTGAGCCTGTGCAAGAAGACGCCTGAGAGGAAGCGGAGACGATGGTGCGACAATTGAATTAAGCATCACAAAGATGGAGGTGCGCCCGACTTGGATATAGAGCGCAGTGGTCACGCTGAGGTGTCAGCCAGCCATACAATCGTCAATCAAGTGGTGCTCGTCTATGAACCCCTAGCCCACCGAGTTTGCTTCAAATTAAGAAGCTCGCGATCTTCCATGGTTGAATTTATATACATATTTCCTAGTCAAAGTCTCTAGATGACCCTCAAGGTGTTTTTTCCATAGCAATTTAAGATTTAATTTTTCCGTGTTTATTCCATTTCGATTCATAATAATCAATTGAACAATTTGAAATGAAACTTTTCATTATTGGTTTAACAGAATGCGAGGTTGTATTTTTGAAAACGCAATGACTAAAGTCAGTGCAGGTATCTTGTGTTCCTCTACCCTTATATGCTAATTTGTTCAGAGCATGCATTTTTTATACTAATGAAGAATTTTATATCGTTTCGGAAGTCATGAATATCAATAAGCGCATATTTGCAGAGACGTTGAAGTCGTTGATTCTGTGCACTTCGTCACATCACTTCTGTGTGCAGACCGGACAATTTTCTTTCCTGCTCACTGGGTTTTTGTGATGCAGCTCACCCCTCCTTCCCCTAGACCCGTTGGTACGCTATCAAATTACAGTGCAGGAGCAGCCCTAATGTTGCGCGTACCATGCCTTCACAATGAGCTTCTTTTCCTCTTAGAATACCAACGATCACTTCCTTTGGAGCCTCCATAACCGCCTCACGATACATTTATGTGCACCTCTTTTTGCACGTGGTGTTGCAAAAGACAGCGACTTGCGATATAACTAAAGTCGTTATGAAATAATTTCTCAGGAGCCCTCCTGCTTTGGGTTTCTATTTTGTCTTGCGCCGCAACAATGTAAGGGAATTTTTGTGTCACAAATTTTGCCAGTTACGAATATTACGAGCTTTTCCCTTTCGTTATTCGTAATACCGCAATAGAGTTCGAATAATTCGTATAGTATCATAATTTAAATTAAAAGCGCGAAAATTACCGACTAATTTGTCACAAGCAGTCGGAAAGTCATAGCGGCGAAATGGCTTCATCTAGTATGGTGGCCCAACACACATGCCTTTTCTGGTGTATTTACTTCGAAGTCGACACCATCTGCTCGTATACTGACACTTTTTCTTGCCTTGTTGTTTGCGGAAGCTCTCAAAAAATCGTAGTTGAACTATATCTATGCGGCTCGTGCATTCATGTACTTTTTTCGCGAAAAAATATGCCATGGTTTTTTAAAAATGAATTAATCTGTATAATATCTAGATCCTGAAATGAATTTCCTATTATCTAGTGCCGCAATTTAGCTTCGCGTAGTGCCAGAAGCTTCTTGGTCCTGAAGGTGCTTGATAAATCCTTGTTCTTTCGAGGCAACTATTTTAAAAAGAAAGGACGCTTTACGTCAGGGAGCAGAAGCAAGGAATGCCGTCGGCGTTTTATTGCGCACAGCTCGTAAAACTGATTGTGTTAGCTCCGGTCTAGAATGTTTACAACGACAAGCATTATTACTTCTTTCCTTAATTCTTTGGGCGAAACAGAACGACTTACCTTATTCTGGGAAGTTCCGCCCCATTCATTATAGCTATGCACTTACCTAACGGGTTTTCTTAGAAATCTTGCACGGGGTAAAAAATATTTTCTTTCGAAACTGATAAATGTTAAGTGTGAGATAAGGCGTTTTGTGCCTCTTTCGTTTGGGAGCGGACTTGCCTTCAAGTCAGGCCTGCTAGAGTTGGGGTGATGAATGTGTTTTACGAGGTGAAATCATTTCGTTACCTCGTTTGTGAAGCAGTTCGCGACCTCAGTGCAGCGTTGAGACTCGGCATCGCGCTAAATAGTACTACCTTGATTCACCGATTATTTTTTAATGAGTGTTTGAAACTATGCTGTCAGCTATTTTCTTTGTTCAGAGTTTTCTTGAACAATTCGGTCAGAATTGTACTTTTTTATGTAGTGTAATGTATGTAAATATCCCTTCCGTTGTGTGAAAAAACGGGGGACATTTTGTTCGCTTGTTAATCTTGAAATATTTTTATAGTTTCTTAAGTCGACCTTTACTTTTAAGATAAACTCAACACGAGCATATTCTGCAAATGAAATTCTTTATGGTAACATTTTTTACAGCTTTACAGTTGTGCTGGCTCACTGAGCTGTACTGGCCCGCTCAGCGGGATATTTCATTTTAAATTTTGGATTTTCTCATTATTTCGACCCGTATGTCTAATTTTAAACAAAATCTGTCGGAGGTAACAATTCCTTCTTGGAACGTGAGCTAAGTACTCGTGTATTAGAACTTATTTTAACGTTTCATCAATTTATATCCAGAAATAAGCACTACTTTGAATGATTTATTTCTTTTCTTGTATCTCAACGTAGAGACCGAGTGTAGGGAGGTTACACCTAAGGATTTCATTTCTGTTGCGTCCGCAAAATGACGGATCATCTAATCGGTCGTAACAGCAAGCAATGGTCTGCGAAATTCAATAGATTTACTTGATTCTGATCAGCTGAGCCGTCTTTAACGTTTGACTGCGTCACAGGAGGTAAGATGAGGGTTATGCAATTCAATTTTACACTCATTATTTTTCAATATTACTCGTTTTTTTACTCAATTTGATCAATTTCGTCGTCTCTAACGTGTGTTGCTGCATTACAGAACTCAAACTGAGGCTTTGCAGCTAAAGGCGTCGTTGCTTTAGTTAAATTTAGTCAACACTAGTGACCATGGAGTGCGGAATGTAAGGGAAGTATTTCAAACTTGTGTCCAATTGTTAGGGGACATGTCGATTTTATGAACGATTTGATTGGGAATGCGCAACAATTTCTAAAATAATATGTGAAATATTCTGCACGTATAAATTTAATAAACGACATTAGATATGCGAAAATTTTTGTGAAAAACAGTGGTGTAAATTGGCTATCAATAATAATGAAGATTGTTTTCATTGATAGATTTCGTGCAAATTTAATGAAGGTATCCTACTACCCCTATGGTAGACTGGCAAATTATTTGCTAAGCATTAATGTGTATCATTGTTACGTGAGAAGCATTTCCTTTTTACTGGAAATTTAAATTTTTTACTTTAAATTTTTGTTCCGTTTATTGGTTGTGGTCTTAGATTGGACTGAAAGCGAGGTATTCACTCTCGCCTAACTGATCTTGGCGGTAGAATCTTTCACGTGACCACGAATGCGTTCAGTGATGCGCCAGGTTCTGAAGTCATGCTGACGACTGTGATGTTCTGGCAGCGCGTGACGATGTACTTTTGAATCGAATTTTGTACAGCAGTGGTTTCAAGAACTTTAAATAAATTTTTAGCAAGAAATTATCCACAACAACAATGCACTTAGTTTCTCCGTACGAATTTTTCTTTTGATTACCGTATTGGTTTTCTTTTTGTAAACGTACTAGTATACGCCATCTGACAAAATGACGGGATTTACTTTAGGCTATTAATAAAATGAATATATTTTTTCTGTGAAGCTGCTTCTCGTCGTGTATTTTGAAGTAAGCTATTCATAAACAAACTATATAATCAAAATATTATCGAGTCGTATTCTTTTAAATAATAGATTTAGCTTCATTTAGATTACATTAATTCAAGGTATGATATTCAGTCTCCTATATACTACACTGCCGCATATCATCGCCGCTAGCAGTAATATTCTCTATACGGGCTTGTGGAACGTGTTAGACAAATTCATATATATATATATATAGAATTATACTACGGCTATTATAATAGCGGGGATATTATATGCTTGTTAATCCGATGACATCGATGTTAAGTTTGATAGTTTATTAATGCTATTAATATGCTGCTCAAAAGAATCATGTTCATCTGAAAAGGTAGAGAATGTAAACGAAAAAATGTTACCGCGTTCCGTCCAAGTTCATTAGACACAAGACGCGTGTGCATAGAGTTCTCACAGGGGCCCCCCTAGGGACGGCGCTGGGGCTGCCACGGCCACTCCAACTCTGTCGCTCACCATCACGCCCGCCTCGTGACGCCTCGGCCCGCTGGGAGGCGTCGCTATGTTTCACAATTCCAGTCCTGACGTCTGTATCTGTGGTGACAGTTCCCGTTCTTTGAATTTCGGCCAGCTGTCGTAGGTGTGAGGAGCTGGTTTTCATGCGTGTTTTAATGCGGATTTACTGCGTGTTTATTCAATTGAAATTTCGTCTTCTTCAGGCGAAAAGGGTTGATTCATTGATGCGTCCTAGGGACTTTGACTTGCAAGTGATGAGTTTCAAGAGTTTGCTTGGTAAGCCAGGAGGAGGAGTATGCTGAAGTGTCTGTTCAAGCCAGCGCGTCTTGGGGATGTCGAAGGGGACCTGTTTTACTCTCATAACAACGAGGAACAGTTTTTAAAAGTAGCAGTTGTAATATTTTTTTGCCATGTAAGCATGATCATCCCTGTTAGTGTTAACAATGTCTCTGTTGAGCCATTTTGAACAGTGAGCTTCCCGCTAGAGGGCATGTGATGATGCTCGTAGCTAGGTACTTTATCTTGCTACTTTTTTCTCTAACCGCCGCTCGTGGGATCATTCTTGTAACTAAATACGATTAGGAGTTTGAGAATTAATATATGTGTGTTTTTGTACATCATTTCTTGATCATATTAGTTTGCTTTTAATATTCTTTCCGACATGATTACTCTCATGAGTACATCTGACTTCAATCTCATGAGAAAATTTTAATATCACGGTGTTTTTCTCCGCATACAGGATTGATTACAGAATTTTAGCTCTGAAGAAAATTTTAGTTTTATCGAGCATAAATTTCGTGAATCTTGGAGTTTTGGAAGGCATCATGTACTCGTTCAAAATTATAGTATATTGTGGTTGTAGATATGTGTCAAAAACCCTGTTGTAAGCTTCGACTTTCCGTGAATCGTCGCACTGCCTGGAGAATTTCACTGGAGAGGTCTATGAAGCTGCACATGCCACTCGTCCTTACCTGTGTGGCGCACGAAAGCATTACTTTATTTTACAACATTCTCTCCGACAGTGTATAGTTTTGGTCTCATCGCTTAGCGACAGGGTTGCCTCAGTGAATACTGACTGAGCAAGAGTTGCGTCTGCGTTTAAGCGAGTTAACACAACGGTCATACCTGCGTCGTGCATACACTTTGGTGGTTATCATTGGTATTCATAGGGCGCACGTATCGGAGGCTGTAGGAGTGGCAGGTGCGCATCGCGTCCCCTCCAAACTTTAAAAATAGAAAGGAAAGGAAACTGCAGCAGGGCAGCAGCGACTGGTCGCTGTTTCTCATAAGAGCCGTGGCTGAAAAATGGCAGCCATTGCCCCAAATGCCTCGGATCCCGTCTTACTGGCCACCGCAGATGTACGATGCGTGAACGCTTTTTGGGAGCGCCTCTCGCACCGCGCTCGCGTCTGATGACTCTCTCATTGTGACCTTTATGGGCCACGCAGCCATTCGTCTCTTGGCTCCCGCTGCAGCGCCATAATTATCTTTGCATTGACTTAATTCCTTGAAGCATTTTTTTCTTATCGTAAGCGAGCCTGAAATCTTGACTAATGAGCTATAATATTTTTCCGGAGTGTGTGTTTTGAAGTGATGCTTGCGAAAATGGGTTTTCACGACTTAAAGTGGCTTAATCAAACGAAGTATTTAATATTAAGTTACTTTAAACAATCCCGCTTTCACAATTTTGGCGTGATATTAAGAAGAAATTGGTAAAATTACTTTAGAACATAATCAAGCGTACTTACTAGACTTAAACTCTTACATTTATATCTTATGATAGTGAAGATTTTAAAATTTGCGATTTCACCAGATGAGTGTATCTTTCAGCTCCCAGGCCTAATTGTTTTCAACACAAAAAGAGGTTTTTAAATCAGCGTGCTATAGCCTCGAAAGGCGAGATCGATAAGCCTGGCTACAGAAGCGAGGTCAGGTGATAAAGATGTGATTTTTCTTGGGCTACGTCCTCTTTGACGGGAGTACATGGAAACCGAGATCTTTCAATTTCCGTCCTGTGACGACATTCAAGCACCAAATCAGCCTCGCGCCTGAGTGACAGCTTAAAGAGAGAATAACACCGGGCGAACGCATCTCTCTCGCAATTCGTGCAACCTAGTCGTATGAAATGGCTCATTCGTCCCAATTTTGATCTAAGTTCGGGCATTTCCTACACGTAAACTCTGCCATACACGGCGATAATTAGATCTGCTCCCCGTCTCGACGACTGTGGCTCTCCCTACGCACACTTACAGGGACGAGCTTTATCTCTTTCACACGCGGGTTCGATCGACGCCTGGCTTTTTCTTTTTCGCGTGCCGTACACAATTTCTGAGCAGGCCGACAGCGTTTCCTTAAGCGTTCTCGGCTCCTCTTGAACATAACAACTGACACTGGCTGTCGACACCGCGTTCCCTCAAGCACCCCGGACAAGCGCTTGCTTATGAGCTCCACTGCCGGTATCGGCAAACGTATGGAGCGAGATATGAACCTCTCAGTGCACTACGAATTTTAAACGTGCTCTT
Organism: Orchestia grillus; assembly: GCA_014899125.1. Classification (NCBI taxonomy): domain Eukaryota; kingdom Metazoa; phylum Arthropoda; class Malacostraca; order Amphipoda; family Talitridae; genus Orchestia; species Orchestia grillus. Next base: position 64,643 of record VOMN01073653.1, on the reverse strand, counting down.
CAAAATGCTGACGCCTGCAAGCAACTCACCACCGTGACGGGAACGACCAGCGCTTCGCGCTCATTTTTCACCATCGGTGAAACCTTGTTACGGTTATTAGCTTCTGACGCCGTGCTTCGTTGTTACACTTTAGTCTTCATTACGTCAAGTTTCTTCTCGATTTTCTTATCGGCATAAGTTTGTGACCGGAAAATGATGCACATTGGGGCTTCTTTTTTGACCTCGATCAGAGGACTAGTTGGTTCGAATTTTTTATCATGAAATATAACTAGAGGTTCAAACAGAATCAGTTCAAATTGTAAGGAGAAATTGAAATGATTTTATTGAACTTAGATTACGGTTGCTGATGACATTATCAATGTGTTATAATTAACAAGCTTCCCGAACAAAAAATTAGTCACTTATTGTTTTTCAAGCTTCTTTCGAAGATAACTGACAGGTGCATCGGGCTAGAACTGTCATTATTTGTCATAAGTCATTCAGGGTATGTCATACATTTAGATTGGGCAGCTAAGTCCCCAGACATCAACCAAATAAAAAATTTGTGCGACCACCTAGAACGACAAGTTAGCCATCGAGAAGATCGTCCATGTACTGCGGCCGCACTACGAGATCAGTTGGTGCAAGAGTGATTTAAAATTGACTAAGTGTATATTTGGACAATTTTAGACTCAATGCCGAGCAGAATTGCCGCCATTATTCACGCTCGTGGATGTTCTACAGTAGGTGGCTAACGTTTTATCCAGTGAGCTTATCAGGAACTGATGTTAAAAAAGAGAAAAATTCTATATTCGTTTAGTCACCTTTTCTTCACAAACCTTTTTTCTGTAAATTTTATTTATTAAAAGTGTGTTGTATGAATTCAGTTGACAAAATTCCCTAACCAAAATTTAGAATTAGCTCTCAGTTACTGTTTTACCTGCACCGTGCCACCTACATACTCTCAAGCTTCATGTGCGGTATGATGTCTCATGTGATGTATGAAGTTCCATGATAATAGAATTTTGCAAATTGTAATTTGTGGTTCGTTTTGCAACATTTTGAGCCCAAAATAATTCAATCGCGCGAGCGTTTTTTTCAAACTGCGAAGGCATTTCTTTTTGATTGCGTAACTATGTATTTATATGGTAGAAAGATTCGATATAAGTTTTAGCCGATAACAGGCTGACAAGACGCTTAATTTTCTCTATTTATTATGAAATTTATGTACGTGTGACGCAAACCTGCTTCCTGTGTTATTAAAAAAGTTGATTAATTTCAATCGACAGCGTATTCAATCGATCCACGAACTATTTGGATGACTTACACGATGGTGCAGTGAGTCAAATGGTGGAAGTAAAACTTGATATTTGTATTATCCAATCATGGTTATATTACACATCCGTCGTGTAGAAACACGTTCTTAAAATACGACAGACTTTGACGTGGTTTGGTTTTGAATTTCCAGACTCATTTTCGCAGTTTGAAAGATAACAACACGCACTGATTGACTTCTGTTGTATTGCCTCGTGTTCTTGCCATTCGAGCTTAATGCTCACGCGGAACAGTTCGCACGCTGAGTTATGCCTCGCATCCTAGACGATCCAAATGTAATCTTGAGCCCATTTGTGGGAGAGCTCTCGTATCAATATCAATAAATGTTCCGTCAGGGAAGAATGTCCCCATTATAGGGTCACAATGATCGGAAAGTCAGGTAATTGTCGGTAAGGGGCGTCCGAAATTAGATATATAGCTGAGTCCTTATTGGGAGCGCGCTGCACAATTCGATGTACGGCATTATATTGAGGTGCAGGGCTGATCGCAGGCGCGCGTGGCCCAGGCCTCGAGGCGACCGCCGCTGGGAGGTCGGCACAGCGGCCGGGTCTCTACAACAGCTCACCTCCAAACTCGACAAGACAAGCACGCGATTAATTCAATTGTAATGCCGGGCAATGAGGGAGATTTAATCGCGGTAAGCATGGCCATCATCCTGTTGGTAGTTTTTTGTTTCATGCTGGACATGAAGTGAGAGTATTAAAAATAAGTTCTGAACCATACCTCAGCCTGAAACGTGTTTTGATTAATTTTCACTAACAAACGGTGATTCAATTTTTTTGGGCCAGACTAAATATTTGTATTTTCAGTGTGTTAGATGAGTAGTTTTTCAAGACAAGAGTAGTTAAATTTATACATAGACTACAGAATGCTGTGAATCATCGGTCAAGTATTCTGACGTATAGACATGTGGGACCGTTTTTTCAATCCTAATGAATCGTTAGTTTCAAATATATTACGCTATTTTCTTTGCTTGTACACTACGTATTTTAAAGCTTCTTTTTGGAGCTAGTAAGCTGAAGTATCTAAGCTTGTTGCCTTGGTGCAGTAACGAGTTCAGTGGGAGCTGGCTTTCTTCTCACCTCAATTGGCGAGTTGGAAACTAGTCGATGAGATCGTCACTGTAGGAAAATATCATTTAATAGGGATCGCCAGTACTTTTTAATGGTTTCTGGTTCCGAGCATGGCAAATGTAGAATAGGATACAACATCTTACTTTCCTTATTTTTTTTTGACGAATAGATATGATGAAATCACATGAGTAGCCCTTTTCGCTGAAATTGCTATATAACTTTTTTTTTCAACCGTTATAGAATGCATTTGAAAGTTTACGGAACAAACAATTGAGATTTAAGTATCTTGAATTCGTAATAGTATTTAAAAACTTGACGTGAATAAAAGCAATCTTACCACTGAATTTCACATTTTAAAATTTAAAATATCTTACCCCTAATGATCACTTTTAAGACTGCAGGATACTATTTAGGATACACATATGTTAGCAAACAAACTATTCCTTCATCCGTTAAATTACTTCCTGTACAGTGTCATGCGGGTATTTTAGTAAGTTTAATCTGTAGCAGTTGCAAATGATGCAACTTAAATTAAAGTCTCTCAACTTTCTTCCTGTCGATGAACTATAGGACTTCAGTTTCGGTTTCTGTTTACGTCAGTTTAACAAAATTGTACATTCGGAAATTTTAATGATGCGGAGTTTTAGAAGAGGATCAATTTTTTGCGAGAGAAATATTCTTCTTCTGAAGTTTCATGATAAAACAAGGCAACCACTCGTACCCTGGTCGCACTGGTACCCTGGTCGCACTGGTACCCTGGTCCCACTGGTACCCTGGTCGCACTCGGCCACCCAGCGGCACGCGCTTCTCAACTATGTGTAGCTCAGCAACGCGTCGCTTTGAGCGCTGCTCCGAGTGCCTCCATGCTCTACGTCCACTCCTCGAGCGATAGTTTCGCTTGCCATATTGTTCCGTCATTGCAAATTTTACTGTGAGTGTTGACATTCTCGAGCTTCCCTGCAATTAAAACTCGAGCCATCGAACAACTTTGAGGCTTTCCTTGGCGATGAAATGTCGTGGGGTGAGGGTTTCCATTTTGAGGAACGGCAAATGTTTCTCGTGGCTGCGGTTTCCCCTCCAACTCGCCTGTGCCACACGCCGCGCAATTTTGCGTGCGCCGTCGTGCGTAAATCACTCGCGTTACCAGACGTGAATCTTGCTGTTTTTGTTCTACTCGCTGTGCCCAAAAATGCCGCGAGATTTCAGCATGGATCTGTCATGAAGAATTGTTTTCCTTGCTGGACCAGGGAAAAAGGAATGAACTAAAGGAAAATGTAGAGACTATAGTTTAACAATTTTGAGCTATAAATTTATCGGCGAGATAGTTCGTGTGTAAGTTTATAAATTACTCCATGATTCTGTACAGAACTAGTAACTTCCGACGGTGAAGGCGGCTTAATCTTAGAATTGTGCCATTCCGAGGAACAGAATTCACGAATAAATCCTTCGAATTTTTAAAAAAAACTTATATGTAACGTGTATAAATTATAACGTCCAGACTGCTTATGATGTTTAGTTCTTATAATATGCGGCATTAATGTCTTTTCTTTCTCACCCGAATTTTTTCTTGGGAGCCCAAAGTGTTAACTAGCCTATTTGCAATTTGCTTATTTAAAGCCCTGTAGAATTTTACCAAGTGTTCTGTGATAGGTCGTTTTTCCTATGCAGTCTATTGGAAAATATTAAAATGTGGGGGCCGCGTAGTTCGGAAACTTTTAACTTTTTACTTTGAACACTTTAACACTTTTAGACAGCTGCATTGCCGGAAATAGTCCATTTTGTGTATAGATTATGACGCACTTCGTGTGTCCTTGGATGTTCTTGAGACAGTGTATCCTGGCATTGTCTATCATCTTCGATTTTCATTGAAAGTTTACAAAGCTTCAATAAACAAAGCTTTGCTTGCCATGCGGAGACTGTGAAATGGGTTCCTCCAGTCTGTCTTCGTTTAGTTCTGCAGTTCTCTGCATTTCTTTGCATCTTCGTCAAGAACTTAAATTTTACGACTTGAGCGCGCTCCTTTCGTGGCTATGGTCTCGTATTTATTGGTGCTGCATCTGCTTACTTTCATCTTGTGTCATCGCTTCGTTCTTTTTCCATACTGTTGACCTTTTCCTCCTTTGCTTTTTTGTGGCATTGCTTGGTATGGTGTGGAAGCTCGGAATGATGAAAATTAGTTTCGTATGACGAGGGAAACATTCATTAGCAAGAGATAAAATAATACCAGTACAGGCAGAAAATTTGGTGCATTTTTGAAGAATTTTGTCACTGATAAATTTGAATATTCGGTGTGTTTTCATTTGGAAATGGGAAAGATTTTTGATTGTTCATACAGCTGTTTCCGCTATTGTTACTTTTGATCACTTGAGAATATTTAAGGAGCTCTTCTTACTTCTTATAGCTCTTTCCTGTCGCCGCCTGTAGCTTCAGTTCAGCTATTAGGTGTCAATATATTTTCTGTTCGAAGTCCTGCTCCCCCTTCCCTCTGAGTTGGCGTTGTAGAATAGCAACTTCGTCTTGTTCCGCTGATTGCCACGTAGAACTTTGGCGGCGCGAGGGTCAGGGGAACAAAGTTTCGATCACCTCATGGCCAAAACATGTACAACTCTTCAATCCCCTTTTCACTACGTTGAAAAATTTGAGACATATTATCTATAAATTTACGAACTCTTATTTTAATCGGAAATGGATACGAGAAAGTGTTTTGTGTAGTAAGTTCATTTACTCGTGAGTATCCAACTAACTTTGAGGCACACGAGTCTATCGGTGTCAGCAATGCCAGCGCAACAATATTTACCAGGTGCTTATTACCACCGTTACCACCGCATGTGCGGAACTCGTATTGGAATAAGTTCAAAAACATCTTGACGCCAGTGAAAAATGAGCTTGTTGCACCGCCGTAACGTATAGATTTCTAATTTTATTGAGCTTAAAAATTTTACCAACCCATTATCAACAGACTAAGATGGAAGTTAGTAACATAATCTCCTTCCTTTTATGGAAATTACAGTCGGTGTCTTTCAAAAATGAACATACAGTAGAGCCTAAAACTTAGTTTTGATGTGATTATGAACGTTTTTCTTGCGTAGCAAATTGATCATAAAGGTGGATGAGAAGATATAGCTTTAAAAAGATTTTAATTTGAACATTTCGAGCTCTAAGGTCATTACCAACAATGAACCTGAAATGAACTTAAGAAAGTATTTGATCATAAAAACATGGAACATAAAAAGGGAACTCAAAAATGAAAAAAAGAATTGCAACAATAAATAAAAAAAATAATGCTGGGGGTTTTAAAACTTAGACAACGCTTATCGATTGATTATTTTCAGAGGGTGTGCATTCTACACTCTATTCAGGAATGGTTTTAGCTTGTGAATGCGTTGAGACTCCAGATTACGAAGATTAAAATTCAACTAAAACGTACAAGTTTCAAGTTCATCAGTACTAATAGGTTAATCACCAGAAAAAAATTGGTTTAGTGAGGCCTAATGCAGGGATACGCAGGATAACCGAGGAAACGACGTGTTCAATGACTCAGACCAGCATGGTCAGCAACACTCAAAAAATGTCTTTGGTAATAAATCAGTACTGATGATCTTAAATATTAGATTAATGTTCTGGTCACTTTGCTCTCCGCATCCTGGAGTCTCGCTATATACACAAGCTAAAGCCATCCCTGAATGGAAGGCGAAGGGCATTGCCTCTGAAAATAGTCAACCGCTAAGCGTTTTGCAAGTTTTAATCGATATGTAGTATTATTTTTCTTGTTTATTGTTGTAATTCCCATTTCAGTTTCGAATTTCGACCTTAATGTTCCAAGTTTTCATTATCAAATATTTTCTTATGCTTACGGCAGGTTTTTCGTTGTGCAAGTGCTTCAAGCTCGAAACGTTCACAATGAAATGTTTTTAAGATATCTTTTCTCACTCACCTTTAATTTCGAAAGTTGAACGTTTTCACCCCTCATGGGACAGAACCAATAGGGTTAGTGTAGTTAATTTGGCTCATCTAATACTATGGGGACTCGCATCCCGAGGGGGACGCTGTTAAGTTGGCTCAGCTTTAGCTAGGCCTTCGGGACTTTTATCTTCCGTGCCCACTTTACTTCTCTCTATTTTCATGTATTGTTCGCTGATTCTTCATCTTTTCTTCCTTTTCTTTCGTAAATTGCAGTTTCTATACGCAGGGAATCCTGTGTGCGAATGTACCGGTACGTAGACCTCACGTTTCTCACAGTCCATTTTAAGTGGTTTCTTTTCGCTTTTGAGCTTATCTTTGATGTAGCTAGGAAATCTTAAGCTAATTAATAAGAATGATAATAATGCATATTTTCCATTGGTACACCAATTATACTGAATTTTTTACTCCAGTCCTTAAATTCATGAGTTTGAAAATGATTCCTACATTATGAGGACAGCGGGCGGCTTGTTTCTCGTCTCTGGGCTTACCTCCCCAAAATAAAGAAATTCCAAGAGATGGTGCGAGAGAACATCTAATTTCTCGCCGAATTTGAGGCTTCTGGCTACTGTTTTCTTCTTTATCGAAAGAAAACAGCGACTCCAAAAACTCAATTTGGAGCCGCAAATTTCCAATGAATACGCATTTCAGGCTCCATACTCGATCCATAGAAAGAAGGAAAATTTGAGTAGCCAGATTGTAAAGAGCGACATGGGATTTTGGAAATGCCTTGACAGCGCTTCTGTGGAAACTCGACAAATTTCGTTGAAAATGGAGGTCGACTCAGTTTTACGAGTTGCAAATTCTCTTTACAGGATTTGTTGTGATCCAATCATCAAATTAACCTAAGTTTACAAAATCATAAATAATAATCAAAAAATTACTATTGATCTTTCAATGCTTATGGATGATTGTTTTATGACTAAGAATCATGTATATTCTGTAAAATGATTAGGAAGGGTGCTCTCCTTAAAATATACCCATTGTTTTTGATAAGCTTATAAATCTTATTGCAAATCTGTTTCAGATTGAAGTAGTGTAGAATTCATTGCATTGCCGCATTCCATTATTTAAGCACGAAACCTATAAAAATCTATCGAAAAAATAACCATTGAAAGAAAGCAGAATAATTACTTTGTGCCTACAAACATAAGTGACTACTCAGGGTACGTATTTCAGCATCAATACTGCACGACATGCTTCTTATATGTTGAAGGATCCAGTGGTATGCAAGCGAGTTCCAACGCTTCAGAATTGTGGCCTCTCTCGGCAGACAACTAATGTTTTGGAAGGTGTTCTACTTCTTCACTTTCAGTTACTCGTTTACACGTTACTCGTTTGAACAAGTGAAGCGCGCACCCAATTTTTTTCCTGGGCTGTCATGTTACGTTGTTTGAAAGGTTTTGTATTTTTCAGAATTAGTAGTAAAGTAAGTTCATGAGAATCATGCACTTATTGATGACTTTTCTTTTAATTTAATTCACAATGTTCATGTTGAGGGTGACGCATAAGTCACCTTACCATTTTGAACATTTATTACACGGCAGCTAATATGGCTATTAAAATAACTTGAATATGAAACGAAATAGAAAATCTTTAAGTTTTCTTATTTAAGTATGATATCCTTTAAATGCTTTCCATAATTAAAAAAACGCAAGCGTGTTCTTCGTACAGGATTTCCATGACTTTTTCCAAAATACCAGGAGTTATTCTGTTAATTTCTTCGCTGATGTTTTGTAACTCATGGAGAGTATCAGGCAGATTGGTGTAAACCTTTCTTTTACGGTATCCTTATTGGATAAAATTTGCAAGGGTCAAATCAGGAGACTGAAGTGGCCATGGAACGTCACCAAAACGTGAAATTAAACGACCAGGAAAAGAAGCTCTGAGTATCGCTATGGCTTCTGTTGCTGTAAATGGTGTCGCCACATCTCGTTGGAACCACAAATTTACCGTGTTTATATCTTCCAGTTGTGGCAATAAATATTCCTGTATCATTTGTCTGTAGTTGTCTCCTTTGACTCCTACGGGTGCACCATCGATATCCTCGAAGAAGTACAGACCAATGATTTTTGCACGCGTTATGCCCCAGGGAAGCTGTGACGCTCTGTGTGTGGAGTGGCTGCTCATGAATTAGGGTTTAAATTTTCATCACAGCAGAAGCGACAGTTTTGTTTATTAACATGCCTTCTGATATGGAAATGGGCCTCATCAGACATAGTTAGGTGTGAGGTGAAAGTCTCATGGTTCGTCCGCAATAGAAATGAGCGTGCGAAGTCCTTTCATTTTTAATGATCTGCAAAATTTAGCGATTGTTCACCAGAAATTTACATGGAAACGATTTTAATATTTCTGTTAGGATGCGTTTCAATGATTTTAGTGAAATGCCTAGTTGATTTGAACGTTGCCTAGTCGACGCTTTTAAATCTATTGTTGAGCCAAAATCTCCGCGTCTTGAAATTATTGCAATAGTACAATGCTTGGATATCCTTTGTTGATGTGCTTACGAGTTTCTTTGTACTGCAACTGTTTTATTACGAGAAAAATAACTTCCCACTATCTTTGTAGTTCGCCGTTGTATTTTGACATTTTTATGACAATTTGGTAAATTTAGATTAAAAAATATGCTTCAAATCCATATTATTAACGTAGGATGAAACTTCAAGATTTTTTCTTTCATTTTGTACGTAACCCATTTTAATAATTACTAGTTGTGGAATAAATGTTCAGAATGGTGATGTGGCTTATACGCTCCCCTGTAGAATTTATTGTAATTGCAGCATTGAAGGCGAGTGATTAGAGCTAAATTTTGTTTCTTTGCCCATTTATCATGTTCGCTTTACCTTGCGTGAGAATCTGTTCTACAGAAATGAATTGCATTGTTGTAAAAATAATTAATCCTTCCTCGTGTACGTCTGTGGACCAACTTATGTGTGACGAACTGTGGGGATTGAACAGATCTATAAAATGTAGAAACTTCACTCAATGATATTGCCTTCCTAACGGTGAAACTTAATATTACGTACTGAAAACTGTTTATTTTTTGTTACTAATTATCTCCGGAAGTCTTGCAAAGAAACACGTGTTTTTTCACTTGGTTTAAAACGGCTGTGCGTAGGACCTCTTACTTCTTCATCGGCTGGGAACACGACCATTTGCTGGGAACTTGGGCAATTGTACCTGGACTGCAGTCTCTAATGTCTTGTGCGGCTGAGCGCTGTCCTCATTTCGCTCCAACACCTCCGTGCTCTGCAGTGGTGGGCTGGGCTTGCGCTGACGGTCGCATCCTGGAGCCGTCTTCCTTTACCACGTTGGGTTTGGGTTAGATCAATGTTCTCCATTGCTGATCTTAGTTCATTTTGCTTTGTTTTATTCACTCATGTTTTAACTTCAATTGCGTTTCCCTCTCTGCAGTTCAAGCTTCACTATTTGCGTTCAGCCTTGCTAAATTCATATACCTCGAAATATTTTCGTCGCGTCAGAGTAATTTCGCTTTGCGATGTAAAAAGTGCTTGTGCGGAACAAAACTAGGACTTGCTTGTAGCATATTTTAAAGGTCTAGCACTTTTTTGAGGCAGCAAAAACTAATTAATTCGTGCACAAAAAATATCCGTATTGCAAAGATAGCTACTGCGCTTTTTTGACCAGATCTGTTTACCCTTTTTTCAAGATTTACCGATTTTTTCTATTGTGATGCTGGAGGAAGTGTTTTCACTCCGTTGTAAACATGTATATGCGCGAAATAGAAGAATTAATTTTCAGTGAAGTTTTATCACACAGTAAGAGTGTCATTGCTAGTAAATATGAGCTTACTTAGCGTGGAAAATGGGGATCGAAGTTTTGGCTGAAGTTAATATCTCGTTTTAATGAAGTCTCGCTCTAAAAAGTCGTGCCTGAAGAACAATTCTCTGATCGCCAAGATCCTTCTGGCGATGGCGCTCGCAATCTCCTTAATTGCCCTAGAGTTTGTTAACGGACCAGTGGCAGCGGCTAAACAGCTTCTCACGCTTCGTTTCCCTCTTCAGCCTCCGGGTATATTCTTCAATATGTCCTGGTACTCATCGTTCAAATTTTGCCTCGCTTCATATGTGCGTATAAATTTCATTTTGTCGCTTAGTATTCCGTTTACGATGGTGTTTTGTAATGACGATCTCATGTTTTCAAGTTCAACTTCACTGGGATATTGTTCTTCCTCAGTTGCGCTAACGAAGGTAATATTGGTCGATATTACGTGATTTATCAGCTTAGGTTACACGAGATACAGTTTACTCGTGGAAAAATTCTATGTGCTTCCTAACTTTTTCCGATAACATCCTGCTCTTCTTACTTCTGTGCCAGTTTATTTGACTTTCTATTGATGAATTGGAAAATGTTGTCTGGTCGGATTACGAAAAAAGTTACGCTAGGACTCTGGAACAGTTCAGGCTCGGCTCGTTGTTGCCCTGAAAAGGTGTGTTGTTAGGGTAACTTTGGACTTCTTGAGGCTGTTATATTCTGATGGAACCACCGTGATCTCGAACGAGAGAGCTTTTTAGAACTTACTCGAAATTGTTGTTTCTATTCTCAGGTCTAACCTCTCGTTGAGGGCTGCTCGTTTTAGACACTAAGCTCCTTGTTAAGGGAATTCGTTTGTGAACCAAAAACCTGTGCCAGAAAATAGAGGATCCGACTATCTCGAAGATTCTCGATCTGATTCTAGAGCTCTAGATTCTCGAAACTCGAAGGCCTTAAATCTGACGAGGAGTTCTCTAATTGGCCTACTTTTACCTGTTGTAGATAAGCCGATGGGTATTTTCCATTTCTATTTAGATGGTTTTACATCTGCAAAAGCTGCTGAGGCCTCATCTTAAGTTTCCATTATTTTTTTGGTAAATGTGCAAACGCCTATCATGCACCCAGGAAAGTAGATTTGAGACTCTTGAATGGCTTGCAGTTGAGTGCAATTTGTTATTCTTTTTCAATGAGGGTTTCTTATTTTTCTGGTGTACATGCAATCGGAACGATATGAGCTTCACGATTTAAAATGTTTTCTGTTTTGCTGGCGCCATCAGGCTGCACGAGTTGATTGTTCAACCGAGACCATTGCAGTCTAAGCAGGTCAACCCCACAAACAACGAACCTTTCTCACGTCTAGTAAAGTCAGCGATCGAGAACAATTGTTTTATCAAATTCAGAGAAATTCATTCTATACTGCAATTGTGTCTTTTTTAGAGAATGTTAGTCACTATGTTAAAGAATTTTACTGTTCTGCACCGGTCGTGCATTTATCCTTACAAAAGCGTGGGTGAAAAAGTCTTTGATAGAAAGTCAATATGAAATCAATAATTGTGCTGGAAATGTAAGCCTAAGTTGATTCCTGTAATCGGAATTTCTCTTGATAACTCGGGATTGACTCATAAAGTGGATCTCAGAAGATACGATGTATTGGGAGTACCTATCGTTTTTACGTCTGGGGTGATTTAATGGCTTAATTTGGGTCCTTTGCGTATCAATAAATGTTATAGGTTGTAGATAAATGGCTTCTCGAGAAACTAATTTTGTTAATGCATTCTCTGTACGGTTCATTGCAAAACCATGGCTATTGCTGACAATGCGTAAGTACATCCACTATTTGTATTCTATGATTTGCGTCATCTCACTTAGAACTTCTTTTAGACACGTAGTAATATAAAAGAGTTATAAACTTCTTCTGGTACCTTGGCAATTAGAGGCAATTATAAACTTTTGTTCACTTCTTAAGAATATGAGGCAATCACTTCAAGGGGACAGCAGTCGGCACAAACGGTGGTCGGTGAGCTATTAAGGTTCTCGTGTGGTACTCGAAGAGTCATGTTTTCATTCCATAGCTATGAGGAAAATTCTTTTCTGTTCATTTGTTTTAATTTTTAGGAAACACCTCTATGGGTTGGGTTAACTCAAATGATTTGATTCAGTGAACGTGAGTTATGTTTTAAATAGGTCGAAGTTGAAATTTTGAGTTAATTTTATTTCCTTTAATATTAATTGTTCATTTGGGTTATGTCCGATACGTTAAAAAACAAGACTATAGCCGTTAAAAACGTACTAGTTCTAAGTAAGAAAATTATTCTTTGGAACTCTCGAGCTAAACTTAGCTCATCATCCATCAGGATTAAAAAGCTAGACATGTTGCACTTTAGTTACAAAAAGAAAATCGGGTACCTACGTTGAAAAATTAATGAAAATACATTGGTTTTAAAGGAAAAAGGTGTACACATAACACTCGGAAAAAAATCTAAAGCACGTAAAAAGGTCACAAAGAAAATTAACACCCACAAACAGCACCAACACACAGACTACCTAACTTAAAATGTTTAATGGAACAGAAGAATCATTGCTATTCAGTGTGGGCTTGAGTTGATGAATAAAAATGCTTTCAGACAACTTAAGATCAAAAACGCTACTACGACCTAATACTTTAAAATTTCCTTACGGATCAGGTGATTGCTAAGATCTGCGTGGTCCCTGATTTACTCTGGAGAGGACTAGCGACTGGGCTGGAGGTCTGGGCGGACACGCCCCAGCGCACAGCAATTTAACAGAGTAAGATTGCCGCAGAATATTCAATTCGTGGATAAGTAAGCGAAAATTTATTTTTAATCAATATTGACCCTTCTTAATTTATTTTGATGCTTTGATGTGAACTTTTATGCTCAGGAAAACACGTCATCTTTCCTTAGCTGCTCTTCGCTGCTTTTGTTTGATCAGTTTATGATCTGACGTGTGTAGTAACTCGTGCTAATTTATGGTTCTAGTGATGGTATGTGGGAGGTATCTTCCCAATGGTATATGGTGAAGGGGCTGTCCTTCTTTACGCTTCTTTGTTTACTTAGTATACAAAGGGGGGCATACATGTATGGAATTCACGATCTACTTTCGTGAGGGCATTCCGGCTGTACCTATTCTGGTCGGTGTACATAGGGGTATAGAAGCTCCTCAATAATAACGCTTCTCATCGCCGCAGGAATCAGTCAAATTTTTGGAAGAGGCTATCAAACTCGTAGCTTTATACCGAGATAGCCCTTGGCTTACTATGTCTATTGTCAGTTCGGCACGGAAGGCCAGTCGTCCACACGCTGCTCTCCGGTTTGTGGGGCTTGGCTAATTTTCTTCATTTTATCATGCCACTCAGATGCCTCTTGACGTCACAATTCTGTGAACGGATATAAATCTACGCTGTTTAAACAAATACAATTCTATGCTATTGAATCGTGCAAATATACCCCATGTATACGGCTGAAAATATACTTGTAGACCGTGTAAACTGATACAAATTTAAAGCACGTAATCGCATAAAAGTTTACGCTATTCAAATATATAATATACGTTATTTAAATGTATACAAATATGCACCATTTTAACGGATAGAAGCATACGCTATGTGTACGGATACATTTGTTGAACTGGTATTTAAAGTAATGATAATCTGTCATCAAAATTTAGCTCTGACGTCTATCGCCTCTGCAGAAAGTGCTTTGTATTAATTACGGTGAAACGTCAAGTTCATTGCTTTGTGTGTTATGACTGAACTTATGAGAATGTTTCACTTCTGATCTATTCTTCTTGTTATACATGGTAAAACTTTTTGTGAATGTGGAATGCGTCAGTGGTTCTTAGCTACGTGTCTAAATATTCCATTTGAAGGTAAATAGCCCATTTGATTAATTTGTGCACATAGGTTACATTTTCAAATTCTCCTCGGTCTCGAAACTTCAAGTTTGATGTTCAAAATTGTTTACCAAATTCAAATTTTCGAAACAATGGTCATTAGTTAGTCCTAGTGTTTCAGTTCATTATCGAATTTAAGGCGTTCTAGCGAGCATTTTTGAGTCGAGTGCCTGGGGTGGTCTCATTGATTTAAGCTGAGCAGCAGTGGATGAGGCTGAGCACACTCGAGAGGGAAGTGGTTCCACGTTGAGGGCTCGAGTGGCGGTTGGTCAGTTAACAGCCCGCTCGAGTGGTGAGAGAAAGAGAGAGAGGGAATGGTCTGGCCTGATGGCCGTCGTTCTCTCTCTGGCGGCCATCGTTGACATCTGGTTGTTGTGCTATCATTCCTTAGGTACTCGTATTGTGCTATTGGTATAGTCTCTATTGGAAAGGGTGCATTTTGATGGCTCGTTGTCGTACAATAGCTGCAGTTTGATTGCATTGCTGCTGAGTTATTGTTCACTGCCATCAGCTCCCTTCCTTCAAAGACTCCTTTTATTCTGCTTTATTTTTGCTGCAGGGATCCTCGTTGCTGCGAATCATATTTTTTAGAATAAAGGTACACGTGAACAAGTAACATTGCTCTCTTGAAATCTTTCCATGAAGAATCCCTCAATTCCACTTCATTGCCAATGTTTGACGGTGGGAGGCGCGTGGAATTAAGGTGACTAAGTGGGAGAGAAGGACAGAAGTCGAGTACTGAGGGGTGGGCGGCCGGGCTCTTCCCATACGCTGCCTTTACAAGTCTCGTGCCCTGATGTTTGGTCTTGGTGATGAACTCTCCTTTAATTGTCTTATCTCGTTTCTGAATCTATTTCGGAAAAAAATCATAAATGTTCTAGTTTGAATGTCTGGACTTTTATTTCATTATTCGTGGAATCACTGAAATATGTCTAAAAACCTAGAAATGTTCAGAAATTTTATTATTCAACTCCACCACAATTGCTTGTTCATTCAAATTGGGACGAGAGTCTTAACGTTTGATCTGAAATATGTAGGATATCTTCGCTACTTTTCTGTAGTAACTTCACTGCCCTGCGAAGGTACCCTATCCTCAACTTCAGAGGCTTTTCTGTAGAAGTTAATCAAGTTATTTGGCCAAATGACAGCAGCACAGCTATTGTATAGTAAATCTGTTTTATTAAAAGTTTTCTCCATTGCAATGTACTCGCATTTAGTTAATATACTCATACTTTGCAT
Source organism: Orchestia grillus (assembly GCA_014899125.1). Lineage (NCBI taxonomy): Eukaryota > Metazoa > Arthropoda > Malacostraca > Amphipoda > Talitridae > Orchestia > Orchestia grillus. The sequence goes on along the minus strand of VOMN01073653.1, from coordinate 49,371 downwards.
TTGTTTTAAGAAAACTTTCAAAGTTATCCTTTTTTATCGTAGGCGTTTTTCGGTACTAGAGAGAGCGCCTCTGGCAACGAAAGGAAACTTTCGAACACGAACTTTTTCCCTGTCTTCGTGAGCGTCTTCGCATTTCAGTCGCACATATGACAAGAGGCACTCGGCTCACGATCTCGTGCAGGCTTCTGTGCGGGCAGCCGCAGGATTTTGGAGAAGTTCCAGGGACTTGTTGCCGTGCATTCACTGTTCCATTTTGGCACAGGATTACAGAGCTGTTCAAATTCCCATGATTTGTTTCCATGTATCCATTATTTTCTTTTGAGTCAGTCTGGAAATTTTTTATAGTCTTTACAGTCTCAGCTTTTTGTGTTCAAATAGTCATCATTGTATTTTTCCGTTTTTTTTTGTGTACGAGGGTATTAATTTAATTGTACGTGTGAAGTGACATGCAAAATATAGGAAACTCTTATAATGCTAATGGACGTTATGTTATCTTTGTCTAAAGCATCTTTCAAATCATAAAAAAATGGAACACAATGTATGAATTGGGTTTAAAATAGCTTCTATGACGATATTTCTCTTAATACGTGCTTATTTCGCTCATGATGTTAACTATGATCAAGTATGCATGAAAAATACTCGTCAAAAACTCTATTCCTTACTTTGCTTCACTCTATGTCTGTATTTACATCCGAAACATTGACATTCGCCTGAAAACGCCTGTAAGAATAACTGAAATTTGAAAAAAATATCCGTAGACTTGTTCAAAGTTGTTATTGCAGGACTCCCGTCAGCCATCTACGGCCCAAGTACTCCTAGCTCTATTTAGCATAGGAAATGACGTGTGGATCACACGGCCTTCTTACCGGAATCATTACCATCCATGTATTTGCTCGTTAATTTTGGGCAATTATTTTAGATTGTAAAGGTTATCGTATCTGACGCCGGTGTATATATGGACGAGTCTCTACGCTGCTAGAATGCAACAGCTATAATTTGAGAATCTAGACATGCACTCCCCATGTGCATTTTCCTACCTACTAAAACATAAAATCAAATCAGCCCACAGAGCAGTCATTGTGTTTGCAACCAGTTCAAAGACCTCGGGAATCCTTTTAGCGTATTCCACATATACAAGTATATTATGTATGCAACACTATTCCTCCAAAACTGAACTCGCGTCACTTTCGTGCTAATTGAATTGTTAACCTTAATTATAATTTTAAGTCGGCTTTCTCGGAACTTATTTTAGCAGAATGACCGATCATATTCCTATTAGTTTATTAAGTTTCCTCTCCTTGAGCGGTTAGGGCTACGAGTGATAGATATTCTATGGACAACACCGTGAAAATTTAGCGCAGCACGGGTGGGAGTCTATAAATGATTACTGAAATCCTTCCTGGCGTAGAGGCGATGGCACCCGTCTTCGCATGTTTCAGGCAGCGTTGTAGCTGTGCATGGCGAGGCAGGGCAGTTGGCATTGTTGGCGTTACTGTGGTCCCGGTCTGGGGTGTTCGTGAATGTGCATTATGCGTGTGTGAATGCTCGTACAAAAAATGCAACAACGATATTGAAAACTAAGTGTTGGATTTAATTCAAATAGTTGTTTCTCAAAAAATGGTGAAGACGTTTAAATGCGAATATTTAATATTTTATCGTTACTAAGCTGTATTTATAATTAAAAAAATAAGAAATAACTCTCAAAGTTCATCAAAAGAATTATACTGAAATTGGTCCTGCGAAAATAATACATCATTAAGCAACGATCCCTACAGATTGGAAGCTGATGAACCATCGCTGAAAGGGTGCACCCAACTAGGGAGCATCTCCTCACGAGATGAGAGCTAGACTTTACTGGCACGAAACGAATACAAAGTCGAATACATTAGTGCTGGAGGCCGGGCTGCAGGGAATGCTGCTCGCTCCCACAAGAAAGGAAGAGAAGTCCTAAAACGAAGAATTCGCTTCGTGTTTATTCACTGAATGATGTGCATTGGGAGAAACGCATCTTACATATAATGTTATTGTGATCTTTTGTTTCAGTTCCATTGTCTTTTCACTGCACTTTTCGTTCAACTCGTATTGTTTCGAGGTGTTCTTCCGCTCCTTTTGCTGATTGTGATTCCTTTCCACATTCCCTTACATTGTGTTGCGTAGTCCTGCTCATGTGTGTTCATTACGCGTTAGCACACATTGTATGCCCATTGCTGTTAACGCGTTGCGCATTGCCCTACCTAAGCTCGTATGACGATGTTAGTGTGCTGCTGGGCGCTTGTGGACATGGTCGTACACTGCGGAAAACGAGCCATCGATGGAGCCATAACAGTAAATAGCGACGCTGACACTGATCCTGCAATTGATCCCACGCCGCACACAGCCTGCTTCTTCCAAAGCCTCGTCTTATCACCTACGTGGATAAATAGAGATGTTCCCCGTCCTGATTTCCAGTGGTGCCCGGAAGTACTTGTTTCGGATTCTTATTTTCGGTAGCTTTGATATGTGCTGATGGTCATACTACAGTTTTGGCTGAGCAGGAAAAAGAACGTATCTTCTATTGACAGTTGGTGGTAGCAAAGAGGACAAAGTTGTTCTTGATTCTGATTTTCGATGATACAGAGAGAAAACGAATGGTGAGGCCTACTGTAATTCATGCTAGATACACTCGCAGCTCGTGCGATTTTCTTCTTGAATGAATTTGGTTAACATGAAATGACGTGGCATTCTCACCCGCTCAAATAAAGGGAATTGCTCCGTATCAAGTTATCATTGTTTTTATTAGGGCTTAGGCAGATTAGAGTTCTTTGAAAATGTGAAAAATTGAATGCAATACTTTAACAGTATTTTTTCTTGGTCTGAAGTAGTAATTGTTCTCGTGTTTCGGTTACCATTTCCATAGAAATTTTTTCCTCACAGCGTGAGCAATAAAAAAAGGGAAAAAAGAGCAAGATTTTTGGAGATGTAAACGCCTGAGAACTACTGGGAATCAAAGTGATTTTGTTCTTTGAAAAAAAATATAAAGTATTTCAGTATGAAATATAAGTACAACCTCTAAATAATTGACTCAAGAAAGTAGCTCCTCGTGGGTAACAAAGTTTTAGTAATGTTTGGTGATAACCATGAATGTCTTGTAATTTTATCATTCGCTCGAGAAATGTACTTCGCTGTCTCAAAGATACGCCAGCTCGCGGTGCTTTTCGTCCTCCCATTGGGGGCTTTTTAGGGAATTAAACGAGAAGCCATTTTACTCGTGTGCATGTGCTGCTGGAGGTTTAGGGCGGTTGTGACGTGGGCCTAAATTAAACACAACTACAATTGGGGTGCATGCACGTCCCTCACACCAGCCAACTTCCCGGAGCTCCAAACCTTTTTAGTCTTGGTCTTGACGTTACGCATGTTTTAATGTAAGCTTCAAGTCCATATGCATAGCGGAATTCTTTTTCTTCTTTCTCGGTGGTTCTGCCAAATTTTGGATGAAACTTGTTAAAGCGAGTATACAGAGTTTCATTAGGCAGTGTTTTCTTGAAATTTCTCCTCAGACGTTGGGCTTGCAAACGTTTTATTGCGGGTCTCACAGAAGCAACTCATTGTGATACACGAGTTCAGTGCGGGAGTTTACCAACCTAAATAATGAGCATGAATTTCTATTTTTTTATCTTATTCTATTTCTAGTAAATCTTTGAGAAAGTTCATGGTGGTCTCTGACACCAAACTGATTGTTCTTTATGTGCACTGTTTGTAAAACAAAGTTTGGTCGTCTGAAATTGATTTATGGGGGTCATTTTCCGTGAACGTGAAAAGTTGAAGCTGGTATATTTTTCATAGATAAGTAGAGGCACTCGGTAGCTAAAATACATGATCGTTTCACTTGCGTTTTTGGAAATATTAATGTTACGTTCTGACCATTGAGGTCCATCAAGGCAAATATGTAACGCTAACAGTAACTCTCCATGTCGCTATTCTCCAATGGAAACACTAGCGGTCGATATAGTTCCGGCGACACCTGTTTTCGAAATCTTTCGTAGATATAGTTTTCTAGTTCAGTTGAAAATGCAAGTTTTTTGCTTTTTCTACTACTCTCTGTCTCGCGGGAGCGACCCACTTTCCTTGCAAACGATTTCTTGCATTAGTATTTTCGACTTCATATTTATCTGTTTCATTTTAGTGCAGGTTCTCGTCTTGTGTGAAGATACTCCTTAGCTCTATTGGCTCTTACAGCATTGGCTCCTGGCCTTCCAATCTTGAGAAGAGTTTATTTGATGACGACGGTACCACTTTCACGATAATTCTTCTGGTGAACTTCGAGAGTAATTGCCCACTTTTGCTTGCTCAAAGTGTTCATAGTGGAATCTGGGCATATGAGAAAACCTTAGAAAATTACGCGCACTGCAGATATCGTTCATAATATTTGAGGAACAGGGATTCAAACAATATAATTTCACTTCAAACAATCGTATAGTTTACTATTATACCTGATATATCTACTGCAAAAGTTATACATCTATGTTTCAATGAATGAATATATTATACATTTACAGAAGATGTTCGTAAAATTTTTAAATTGATTGTGGGAAAACTTGAAAATGGTGTGAATTGTGGATTTCACTCCATTAGGAAAGATCTCATTAGCTAGACTTTGTTTGGCATATGCTATTTGTACTTTTCCCATGTATGTATATGAGTATGTTGAGTCATATGTCCGTTGTCGTACAAAAAGTTTTAATTTTCCTACTTTATGCAAGTGAGTGATATTCGTACAATTTTCTTGAAAGTAATTAAAAAGTCTATGAGATGCATCTTGTTTACATGATTTTTTAAACGAAATCGAGAGCTTTCGAGCTCTTGTCACTCATCTTCAGTTGAGAATTATAAAAATAAAAATACAAATTTAGTGGAGAACAGTGCAATACAATATTTTTAAAACATGACCAAAGAATGAACTTAGAAATCAACCTGTCACGCTAAAAAGCTAAACGAGTATTTGACTTGGTACCGAGCTGTTAATTTTTAATTTCGCCGACCTTACTCTGTACGTCTGGAAATTATTCAGTTTTCATGCTACATTGACGCATTCTTAAGCCTTCACTCTTGAGGTCCAGCGCTCGTGAGAGTCCTTCCCGTTCGAAGCAAGAGCACTGAATGATGCAAGCGCTCATGCATGGGAGCGACTGAGCGCAATGAGGGAGTACGAAATTCATGGAAGGAAAAGAAAGGTCAGCGCAAGAGTGGCTCGCTCCCGGTTTTATGCGCCGCTAATAAATCATTAAGGTGCGCTCTTTTACCTTGCAGGGTTCGGTCCCCTCCTCCACGTCACGTTGCCGAGGGTCGTGAATGGAAGATGAACTCAAAAGGAGTAACAATTGTCGTTTGTGTCACCAATGCGAATATTAACACTGAATTAGGTCTTCTTATTTGCACGGGCAATGAATTTGTATTTTTTCATTTACTATACCTATATTTTTGTCAGGAATTGAACAAAAAAATTGGATACTGCTTACGGGACATCGACATTAAGATGGAAATTTTGTATATTTTCGTGAAGTTCGCGCTAATGTATCCTTTAAATTGTTTCTTATTGCAATCTTTACAATCTGTTCGTGTAAGTAGCAAGACATTTATACATTATTGTGCGAAGGGATTTTAAAATTCAGCGGCATCGAACGAAGTCATGTCTGGTGTTGCCAAATGCCCGTTGCAGCGCTGGTTAGCTCGGCTCATCTCGTCTACTTTACTGTTATGGGCGTGCGCGGCGCTGGCGGTACAACTCCAGCGAGGTCGTCAGATCTTCCTTAAGAATATCATGGCCGTGTTTACGGAAGTGATCTCCTGTTTTTTTCTTGACGCGCTGCTCAGGAAGCTTGGCAATAGTCCCTTTGAATTACTGAGCACGATTGGCGGCTAAAGTCTATTTTCGCTTCCTGTCAATTACAAGCCGGCAACTCTGCTCCCATCGCCTCTTTATATTATTTCTTTGTGTGGCCTGAGGCCCCTTGGTGTGGGAACTCTGTCCCTGTTCTTGCATTTAACATCCAAGTCGACGTATAAATAATCGTCAGAGTAGCCTCCATTACTGGTACTCCGTTTATTCTCCAATTTGTTTACTAGAGTTTTACAATAAGAGACGGCGTATGATACATACTGAAGAAGCAATATTCTATCGTTGCTGGAAATATATGTGATTAGTGAAGTACTTAAATTTCACTAACTTACGTTGTTAGGGAACTCTACTCGCAGATTTCGATGCATCGTTTAATTTCGTGAATTCCCGAAGCATTTAACGAAGCGATTTAGAGTCTACTGTGTCTGAGAAAATCCTCCTCATTATATTGTTAGGTTGAATTATTACTAATTAATATTTCTCGGCCATCTGTGAGAACATATTACAAGCTGGCACACACGCGAGCCATTTCCGCTGTTAATTCTATTCGCACGCGTGCCGGTTGCTTTTGTAGCGTCCGGGCTGGCTGTAAGGGCATTACTTTTGTTAGTCGAGCTCTTGGAAGTAGCGGCGAAAATTTTATGCAGGTGCCGCTCCCCAATTAAGGTCTCCAAAATACTCTCAATTTTTGTCGTTTGCACCCATCGCCTTTATTGCCATTTAGAACTACTTTCCCTTCTCTTGTGGCGAGCCCTCAAAAGCTAATGTAATTAGAAGAGGGGACGCCTTTGGCAAATATGCCTGGGATGTTACCTCCACATCAGCGATCTGGTTAGCGCGCAGATCGGCCCCGGCATTAGCGGCTAGTCGGAGCGGGCTCCTTGTGCTTATTTGCTGGTGCACGGGCGGGTCTCTGGCCCCCACGGCGCTCTCGAGACTTCTTGTGCTCAAATGAGTGCTATTTGCAATGAGTTCTCTCATCGGGCTACCGGATCTGTATTTATTTCGTTACGTGTTTTGTTTGTTTGGCTTAACGTATGTATTGTGCGCATGAATTAAGGAAATTAATTTTCATTGAGAGAATCTCAATTTTAAGGAAAACAACTTTTCGTTGCTCTTCTGTAGCTGATCAATACAAATTATGTACTTCCGTGCTTCAAAAAATTCAAATTGATCCTCCTAACTGGAATATGTTTTAGAAGTGTAAAGAATCCGATGAATGTAGAACTGTTTGTTACAGCGTATTTCCTTCTTTCATGCTAGCACGGATACAGAATAGTCACGATAACATCAACGAATGGTTTCGAACTACAGTTCACTTCCGGAGAACTATAATATTTTCATGATATCATTTAATCTGGATAGAGAATTTCATATGCTCATATTTACGATTCATAATTGTCAGAGTTATTCATGATCAATGTTTGTTTCGTTTGACTATTGTAGTTTCTTCACTGGATTATTCTTTATTCTTCCACTTCAACGGCACATACTGTTTCTTTTAATGTGGCTTTTTAAGCGTTAGGATGTTCCTCCCTTTTGAATTTGTTTTAATAGCTAACAAGTTTGATGTTTCTAGGTACACAATACCAGTGGTTTAACGATGGCATTTGTAATGTTTGAGTTTGTGATAAAGATATGTGATGGTGACCGTTACTTGCGCTTCTTTCAATTTCACTGTTCTATTTTCAGTGTCTGTTTTCGTCTCCTTCTTTGACATGGTAGCCAGCTAGTATAGGTAGCAGCCTCAAGGAGCGACTGTTGAGAGTTGGACTCACCTTTACCTAAATTTTTCTTCCGTCAACTATGGAATTGGAAATGGTGAGCAATTGGCCTGTTCCAAGTTTTTGTTTCCAAGGCAGCTGGGGGAGAACTTACTGGGACATACGTGAATGCACTCAAAATACATTTCTTAGCGTTTGCTACGTACCCGTTTTACTTTATTCTTCACTCTCATACTCTGGGTAAATCTTTATGCATACAGTGTTCGTTGATTCCGTTCCTAATTAAAAATGGTGCAATCGGTTAAAATGTTTTCTCTGAATGTTGGAGCAGACTTACGTTATTACCCTTCAAGTTCACAAATTAGTATTCCTAGAAGAAACACTACTTGAGAAAATGCCTAACTTATATTATTAGGATACGGCTGGTAATTTTTGACTATTATTTTATCCTGCAAGTTAACAGCTCGTGCTGTTTCGATGCGTATGCTTTTGACTCGTTTCCTCATTAACAATGTAAAAATTTGATGAGGGAGTTTTCTTGCCGTGTTTTTCGCGAATTTTTATAAATAATGATTTTTCCCCCCCCTTTTGCCCAACAGTTCGTTAAACGGGCGACAGTCTGCCGCTTTCATCAGCTCTGTATAATTATGGCTGCACGTTTTCTCAAAGTTCTTTTGCGTCACTGAGTGCCTGCTTACGGAAAGCTAATTGCTTCCTTAATTTTTGCGACTGCTAAATGAGAGCTTTATTGAGAGGCAGCACCGGCAATCGTGCGAACTGAAATCACCATCGCAAAATACGGCGTCTCGATTCTACTTCTCGTCCGCTTTGTTATATAAAGAAACTGAAAGTTTAGTCGCTAACGCTGATCGCAAAACTGTTTAGAATTAGTAGAATATATGTTTATGACATATATAGTGTAGCACTGTATTAAACGATGCATAGGGTAGAACTTTCTTTCGTCTCGCTGTGGAGGCAAATGGGGAATTTAACAAATTGCTCTTGTATTTGGTAGGTTTATGTTCGAGTCCCAAATTCCGTACCAACACCGCACAGTGAGCAGAGAAGTGAGATGAACGTTTTTGATGCCGGGGCTTGGGCGCTCTACTAGTTTCGTAGTGAGAGAACGCAAGATCATGCCCAAGTGTCTGCATTTGTGTGGTACTTATATGATCCCAGCGAATGTGGAAGGAGTACTGAAGTGATCTCGCATAGCGATGATGTTAGCGAAAAAACGATGATAGTTTCTGTTGATTGGGAGGTATCGTCTGTTTTATAGGTACTGCTTGTATAATTAAAATTTATAAAGGCGTTTTCGTTGTTTTATGACGTATTCCTAAAATCTGAAATGTATTCCTGATGGTTTTCAACTTATTTTTCAGTTTGTAAACTTTGAAGTAAAATTCTTTTGCCACAAATATGAAAGTGCGTTATCTCTCTCGCATGTTTGATTCTCATGTATTTGTGTATTCATATATTTATACTCATATATTTAGCTTGGTCATAATGCTTTCCAAAATTCCCCGATATCAGCAGAAAGTACGTGAGGAATTCAGAAATGAAACGACAATACGTAGATACTTGAAACAATTCCAGTTTGGAACTGGGAGTCTGAACCTTATAGCATGTAAAGGACGGACGTCTACTCTTGACCACGTATTAAAATTTATTGTTGAACAAATTCTACTACAAGGTGTCACAGAAATTCTCGAGTTATTTGAAATGAGAATTTTAACGGAGTTTAACTATTTGAACTATAACGCATTTTGCTCTTCGTCTTGTAAATATAAGGAGGTTCATTAAGTTTATTTTTAAAGGAAGCGACGTTAGCTGATTTCTTCCTTGAGCGAAGCTTCTCTTTTATATTTTAGTAGGAAATATGTACTTTAAATTTGATTTAGAATAATTTTAGATATCATCATTACACTATTCAAATTAAAAAAAACGAATAACTTCATGGTTATGCTATGTTATTTTTTGCAGAAAACGTTACTTTTTAGCGAGTTATTTTAATATTCAGAACTAAAGTTTGCTTGCTAGAAGCTTACGAGATGCTGAACTCGGTTATCGTGACATTTCACCTCTCCTAATTTGAAGGCTTGAACAGAAGAATTTTTCTCCAATCGAGGTTTTAAACGGTGGTGATTGTATGAGTTTGGCGTTTTACGAATCCTTAATTTGAGCCATTATCGTATAAGGGCAATGAGGTGCGCACTTAAGACACGAGAAGCTTCGTTCACAGTCTCTTGAAAACTTTAGCTCTCACTTCACCATTGCAGCTGTCGTTTAGTGCACCAAGTTCGCTCCTGAACTGATCATTTATAGCGTTTGTAGTGCTCAGATTTCAATACAAACTCTGCCTTTTTTCTACTTGAAGGGCTAGCTAGCGCTGAAGTTTAGGTGCAAATCAGATAGCTGCGCCCCAGAGCCCTGCAGTTATAGCCTTGCCAGCGTTAGCGGCTGCTGCTCAACTCGGCTGCAACCGCACGTTTTGTACCTCGAGAAACGCATTTTAACTGGCAAAGTTTCATCGTTATGATTTATTCCTTGTAGATGTGCTCTTCGATTCATCCATGGATGTGTCCCTAGCAATTTTGCCACCATTTTTATTCGCTCCAAGTGTAACATCCGATGTCATTACTTCTTTCCAGGTGAAGTAAAGCAAAATTAATCGAAAGAGCCTGTTGTAAAAATGGATAATGTTCAGTCTTTTGTTGTACCATCGTATTTTTCAGTTTATTTGCTGAGCGTTCTGTCATTACTCGCAAACTGTGCTGCTGCTTCTCAAATACTTGTTGAAAACGAATTATTTCATCTTATTTTTAGGTGTAGTACGTGCTTTGATTTCGTGTGTGTTTGAGTCTGTGAAACGAGGGAATTATTTTTCAGATGTTTTAAACGTACATATTTTCTGATCACTTTGGATCAATTGCGTGAGAATCTCGAGTCTCTGCTACGAGTTTTTGCAATGTCAATTTTGCTCGTTAGTACCGAATAAATGTTCGCCTCCTAGGCTGCTGCACGGAAGTTAGTATCCATTCTGTGTCTCAAAAATACAGCACTTCTAGGGGGGAAGAATGGCATAACGCGTAGAGTTTCGAGCCAAAAATTCCGTCTGTCATAGCTGCCATCGCTGGGGAATTCGAAAACCCCTTGGATGCATGCCTTCTTCATGCTATAAATATGTTTCTTCAATGTGAATGTCAAATAACGTTTTTGTAAAATTAAATTCTACGCAATGAGCAAAACTTGGGTAATTATGGGAGATGGAATGAAATGGCAAGAAATCTCCCACAACTGGTACTCATTTATGTTAGTGGCGATTCCCTTAAGATTACTTCTTTATATCCAGTTATTCCTAGTGGATGGATCGTCAATCTACCGGAATCCATTGTAACTTGAGAAAAAACGAGGACAGTGTAAAAACTCTAAGTACTTTCCCATGATCAGCTACTCCCTCTGCACTCCGGTGTGTGTTACGCCAATGAAATGCGCTATAACAATGATAACTCCAATAATGGTAGGCTAGTACGAAGAGGGGGAGATTGCCCCGGCGTGATAAAAGTGCAGTAAACTGCGGCACCATTGAGGCGAGTTCCTCAAAGCGCTTTGTGAGTCGCTGCCACCGCTGTGTTGGGCTTTTATAGTGAGCGTTAGACCTACGTACTCCTGCCTGCTTCGAGGGACGCCGGCGGGCTTGCTATCTATCGGTCGCTTGCTTGCATTGCCGAAGATGGTTTCCATTCACAAGTGAGCTTCAAGCATTGTTTAGTCCAGGTTGCGCTTTCAAAAGTTGTATTTTTATGGTAATTCTCAATTAAAACGTATTTTCTTCCATGAGTGACTATAATATTTCAACCGGGACTGAGCTCTCTTTCTTGCAGCGTATATTAGTAGTTAAAGATATAAGCTGTTCATGTGGCGTGTTCATCTGCTACAGATTTTCATTTTTTTATGAACTAGCAACCATCAAAGACAACTTAGTGCTTACGTTGAGATCAGCAATGGCGGAATTGACAATCCCAACACCGAGTATCGGATTGATTTTCATTCCTAGACATTGAGGCTTATATTTACATCTTGGACGGTCTTGCCATTCCAATGGCTTGTGTGCAGAGCGTGGACGTAAAACCTCGTCAAAAGAGCGACAGATTACGTCATGCTGCAGTGGATGCCAAAGAGATTTACTTCGGATTTACGTTTGAACAATTTTATATCTGTCTTCTTGCTTTGAAATCCCGCGGAATTGAGTTTGAGCAATTTTATATACCTTCTTGCTTTGTCTCTTGAATTTGCACGCTTTCTGAATACTACTGAAAGGGAGCTCAAGCATGATTTCTGGAGACAGGCTCAGCGATGTGTTCATTTCATCGGTCTTGATCTTATGGAGCTAGACAGGCCCTAGTCGAGCATAGCCTTAATAGCGGCTGTGTTCTCGCTCGTCTCTTCTGCTCATGCTTTAGAGCGGTAACCACCACCAAATCTTCAGAATAAGCCTCCTCTCGTCTTACTTGGCGCACAAGCTACACCGTGACTTTCATCTGGTCTGCAATTTGGGATTCGCATATCTAGCGAGAATCCTTCTTGGCATGCGTTCTGGGTATCTGGATGCTTGTGAGCCTGAGTGTACTGACTGTGGAGCTAGTGTGTGATCAAATCGGAAGCCCAACTGACTAGCTCGCTTGAATTTTTGCATTTAGGTTTCTTACTTCCCTACGCTTCCGTTTTCGTCTCTTCAAAATGCTGTCTGTTGCCGCCGTTGTTCTGTAAACCAATTCAGTCACTGTAACTTGGCATCCTGGTGGTGTGACTAAATTGAAATTTTGCAGCATACCACAGCGACGACGACTTTATTGGAGTGGTAACTGCGAATAAATTAAGAGTGAATGGATGTTAATATTTCGCTAGCTTCGTCTCGGATTGCAATAGGCGATATTCTGGCTAGTGAAAATAACACCTCTTGTAATGTTAGTTTGTACGACATTTGGATATGATCTTAACATTTAGCCTGGTCTCGTAATTGTAAAGAGGTTTTTGCTTTTCCATTGCATTGGCTTATGAATTTTTATTACTTAACTGAGTTCACGCTCACCTCGACTTGAGCGTAATATTTGAGTTGACCATCTTTATTTTTAAATTTTTAGAGTTCCGACCTACTTTTCAAGTGACGTGTTTGCAAATTGAAATGCATTCTCTTGATTGTAGCTAGCTGTCTTTACGCGTCCTGAGCGCGCTCGCCTTGTGTCAGTTTTTGGTGTTTTCGACAGGCGCTGCTGCTTGTCCGGTCTTTGGCTTACGATCGTGCCTATTCTGGGGCGAGCTTTGTTGCTTTGTAATTGTACGAGTCAGCATGTCTTGCGCGTGTTGAGCTACGACTTAATGATTTAATTAACACCTTGTGAAATATGTGTTTTTATTTCGACCACTTTGAATCTTTCTATTCTAGAATTTTTAATCATATGTTTAGTCTTTTTGTTCAACCATTGAATTTTTCCTTTATTATTCAGTAATTAATTTTTCAAGGGTGCCATCTCGTTTGTTCATCACACTGCAGAAGCATTCTCATTATTCGTCATCCCTGCCATCGGCCCGAACCGTCGCGCCGTCATTAAGACTGCAGCTCCGCTCGTTAGCGTTGGATTTAGTTTATAATTTCGGGCCATTTTCGCCGGGCGCAGCGAGTTATGGTCGGGCCGAGCTGTTCCTGCAGCGGTCGTATCTCTCTGCAAAAGTGGGCCGGCCAGCGCTGGATGAGGAGTACAGAACTCTTCCTTCATACTCTCTTGGTTCCTGGCCTCCTCAACTTACGTGACTTGGCTTATCAAAGCTTCCAGACAAAAAAAAGTTGTATGAAATGGACCTTTTATTTGGCCGTGTTATTTTACGATGGACCATATATACCTGATATTGCACCTTGCTGTGATATTTCTCCAATACACCAGCGTTCTCTTTTTTACCTCTCGGAATTGCGCTAGGCCATAAAGGTAGGATGAGTTTATTACTTGCTATCAAGCCTATGAACATGAGCTCCATCACCAATTGACGCGAAGTTAACAGCGTTGATTGTACGCGTTGCTCTTGCTGTATGATTTAATCAACTTTTATCATGACAAATGTATAGGTTTCATGCAGGTCCCAACTAACGTACAAACTCTACTCGATTTCCATTCATTATATGAAAATTCCGAATTTCCATATGATAATCCAAGCTTCCAGGTGATGATGGTAATAGTTAAACATAGCTCGCAGGCTTGTTTTTTCATCTACTAGGTTCACTATTCCGTGAACTCGCGGATCTACTACGGTTTTCAAACAGTAGGAATAGTTGAAAATGTCAGAATTTTTTTTCGTTTATTCAAGCATATTTTCCCTTCTAAAAGGGTACATAAATGAACTCAAAAACCAGTTGATATTTTGAACTCTATTCCTACGAGACGGATCCTAGGAGTTCTTCATTTTAACAAATTAGAGTTGCAAATTCGACTGTTCAAACTGTTACCACTTTTATTTTGTATGACTAGAAGCTCCATTCGCTTATGCTGGACTTTCTGAATATTTTTCGTGTAATATCAAACTTGTACCTATTTTTTACTGTTTCTGATCTATTCCTCACCGATCACGAACTTGTAAGTCATCCCAAATTTACAATCTTGCTAACCGATGGTAAACATATTCCTTTAGTGGTATGAATTCATTAAAGAGATGTTCACAGCAATAATTGCTAATTTTCTTTCTTGGTATGACGTGAAAGCCATGATGCTGCAAGACCCCTAAAGCTTATGTAGGAACTACCCAATTATATATATTGCCAGATATGAAGTGAAACGTCTTACAAAATGTGACAACATAGGAGAAGTTGTCGATAATTTTTATTCTGTGATGCAGTTTACGGTGGAAGGGAATCTAAACGAACAGGATTTTCTTGCAGGGTGTCAAGTTCGAAATATTTTTCACTCTCAACGAAGCTCAAATAGCCTTTCTCGTAATTTCTAAATATTTTGTGCTATCTGAAGACCATAAATTTCTCGTTCGTTATCAAGGGTGAATGTTTTATGCTTTATTAGCATTGGGAACTTCAGCGTTTCGTACTTGACAAACATAAATGATTTTTTTGCTAAGTATTAAGCGCATTTCCATTTGCTACAGGTAAGTAGCTTGCTGCTGCGTGTTCAGCGTGAATGATGTATAGAATAATAACATTTTTATCATTCATGGTTTTATTCAAGTTCGTCCTTACCTGGTTTTCTTTTCAACTCGGAGGCTTCATCTTAATGAGTGTGCGCTGCGAAATAAATGTGCCCAGTGTCCCGAATATCACGCCGCAAAGATCACAGGATCCCCTTTGCATTTTTACTCGTCTCTGACTGGCACGGCCGAGCTGCTGCAGGTAATAGGCGTGCTGGCGCACCCGGATCCGCTTCCATATACATTTGGGCCTGACAAAAAAGAATCATATCGCTCTGAATAAACGGCGTTTATACGGCGTCCACGGGCGCAGCCTCGAGCAGGATCAACTGGTGAGCCGACGCCGTATTTTTGGCGGCTGGCTGGTCGGGCGGGCGGTGGCTCTCATTTCTTTGGTGCTAAAGGACCGGTGCTGTGTTTGCTGCTGCCGGGGGGCTTGTTTCATGCTTCCGACGCTTCGTTTCACGCCTGGCTGAAGAAATTTTTCCATATTTAAGTTTGTAAGGACTTCTAATTTTACATAATATTTCGCGATGGGCTAGATCAACCCTGAGCGTTTAATTTTCGCTCAAAATATTCAGGTTTGTGATCCAGTCTGAATAAGTTATACTTCATAATGGAATTAATAATGAATACTGTATATGAAACCCGGTAAAACTGAGAGTTTTTATGGATCGGATATGTAGCAAGATAAGAAATCAATGTTTGCCTAAAGTTAGTGACTAGAGATTTAACAATTTATTAACATTCAGTACCGCGTTTTTGGATAATTTACAACTTTAGATAATCACTATTTCAGTGAAACATGTACACCATGAGCTTTCTTACCTACGAATGGACAAGAAGGCTCTATTGTTGCAAATCATTATCGATGTTTTAAGATTTTACCCGTTCGCGTCACTTAATTAACCTGAGTTGCAAAAGAATTAAGCCAGTGACAGTAGAGCTCGAGTCCATAACTGTTGCCCGAGTAGCACCGCTGTTGTTCGAGCGCGTCTACTGCTGCTGAGGTTACCCGAGCGCGTCTACTGCTGCTGAGGTCACCCGAGCGCGTCTACTGCTGCTGAGGTCACCCGAGCGCGTCTACTGCTGATGAGGTCACATGAGCGCGTTTACTGCTGCTGTTGCTGCTACTGCTGAGTCGCTTCGCTGGTGAGAGGGAATGCTTCTCTGAGACTCGGCTCCCGCTACACATTCCGTTGTCGTCCGTCCATGCGAGTTCAGGGGGCTTCGATGTCCCTAATTACAGACGCGAGATCGCTGTCGGATAATCGCATGGCGATAAAAGTCAATGCCATCAGCAATTAGAGCTAAAATTCGCTGAATGAATCATACCCTTCGGAGTGAGGTAATGAGGCCGCTGTGCTATGAGGGACCGTTCGTGCGTTGCGCTGCTGACCATATTGGCGCGCCCTGCTATCATGTGCGGCGCCTTCTTTTCAACGGTAATGGAGGCGATACCGGGCCCGACTCCACGGCTGCTGTGCGGGTGAAACACTGGCTATCGATATGGGGCTTCAAAAGGAGCTCGAAAAGTCCGGGGATTTTTTGGGGGTAATTTCTTGCGTTAACAACAGATCTCTGCGTCTGAATATTCGCTGGACTTCTTTTTGCTTATTTTTAGAGTACGGCTCCGCTTCAGTATTTTATTTTTCTGTGAAAACTTAATTCTAATTTTGATCTTTTAGTGTCCAGTGTGCTGAAAAACAATATTCTTTCGAAGCACATCATATGAATTTTAGAAAGTTGTATGAATCATTTGTGAGTGTTTATCAGTTCAATTTCCAGCCGCAGCTTCGACTGAAAAATCTTTCGAGTTCCAGTACCTAGGCCTTCATTTCTTCATAGACGGCTTGTTGTCTTGCTCGAGTTGTATGTAGACAGTCTGTAGGTGATAGTTGAGCGAGTCTTTTCAGTGACCCTCTATTGTACATGTGACTAATTTCATTATATTTGTCCTTGTAAAATTTTTATTCTGTGTTCACCATATTAGAAGCTTTTTATGACAACCTGCTACCTTGCTTATTGTAACTCTTGTCTTTACTTGGGTATTTGAATTTCTACTACTCAGAGCGATATTTTAACTGCTTGGTTAATACCCTACTTTGTTGAATTTACTGTAGGTTTCACTAATCTCTCTTTAACATGAAGTTTATCGCCGATACTGCATCTTTATTCCATGCTCTCTTTACCCACGAGATGCAGTGCCGGAACTGTATCTTCAATTCCATGCTCTCTTCACCCACGAGATGCAGTGCCGGAACTGTATCTTCAATTCCATGCTGATGATGTTATTGTGTGAGGTCTGGAGAGCGCTGCGCGAGCTCCTCTCGTCATGGCGGACCGGAGTCGCGGCGCCTCTTGAAACTTGTCGAGAATTCTTGAGACGTCACCCGCTGGCAGTCGAGTATTTAGTAAAACACAGAGCGTCCCTGAAGCTCATATAACATTCAGAATATCTCGCGCTGGCTTCCAAAACTCGCGAGTTATCCCTTGCTGTCTCGAGGGACCGGCGTTTGCATCCTCTTCGTTTCCGAGGTTTGGGAGACAATGCGAGGCTGGAGAACTGCACCTGCAGGTGCCGCGTGTGCACTACATTTGTGTTCGTACTTAGGCAGCTGGGTATGTGTTAAGTGAGATGCATGTATGTTTCTGCGTTTTTGATGATTTGCGTTTGTCAGGGTGCGATGAGTGAGTGAAAATATTTTAACGAAAAATAAAAATTTTTCACTGGTGACAACAGAGATAGTCGATTTCATTTGTACAGTTGAATCGTTCTAGCTGTAAATTAGAGTTGTGAGGCAATTGAGAATTATTTTGTCATTTATATAGAGGACCGTGGAGGATATTTTTAGAAATAAATTTTACTTAAAGCTTGCCCTCATGTTAGTGATACTTCTGTGATGATCTTCCTTTCGAAGCCAGGGAAAAATAATTTGAAGCTCCAGATAGTGAATTGCCATTTTCATTGCTAAGTGATAAATGTTGAAAAAAAATTATTTGCTATCAAAGCATCTTCGGAAGAATTCAATTGTAAAGGCGGAGAAATGGCATGTCTATGAAAGAATTCTTCATTAAGCACTGATATACGTCTAGCTATGTCCACCTAGAAATTAAAGGGTAAGAGAAGTCGCTTCCAGGTGATAGATACAATTTTCCAATGAAAAACGGTGCCATTTTAACAGAAATTTCCCCAAAAGCAAATGTTTAAGCGATATTCAAACTCTGTTTAACGAGACAATACGTAGCTTTGACTGCGAGACCTCACAGTGTTTGCATCACGAAGCGTGTAGACTGGAATCTTCTGAACCTTTTGCTTGCGTCAACGTCTTCTTGTGCCTGCGCTGCCATGTACAATATTTATGGAATCATAGTTTGTCCAAAAGATTCTAAATCAATTCTCCCACTCCAATCCCTGCTGCTATACTTTGAAATTTCGTTCAGTGTTCGAGATGAACCCTTTCAAGTGACATTGTGCATCAGTATCATTTCATTTCTTGGAGATGCTGATCTCGACAGTGGCTCTGTTGGGTTCTCTTGTTCAAATTACACGCTTACTTTTTTCATTTTAATTTGTCAACTTTATTGTAGGATTGGTTGAATTTCTAAAAATGGAATGAATTTTCACGATTAAAATTTCTGCAAAATTAGCTTCGTTCCATTTTAATTTTACATTTTATTTTTAAATTGCCCTTGTTGAATCTTTTACTTGTATTTTTGTAATACCTGAGTTTGCATGTTATTCACTGAAGGTGTGGAAGTAATTGACAACCTCGTAATTATTTTTCTCGCACGATTGACTAAAGATTCCGAGATACTTTGTCTGTAAATACAGAGTCGTCCCGCCGCTCATTCCTCCCCTCACTCTTCAGATTTTTTTGCTTTGCTTCTTTTGCGTTGTCTTCGCCAACTGGCGGCGCTGTCCGTGCCACCTGTCGTCCTCGTCTGGACAGATGGTGCGCAATTTTAGGGCAGTCCCAGACGGACATTCGCTTTTTACTTTGTCTCTGCCTTCATGGATGCAAATCACTAAATCGTTTTTTTTTCTTCATTTCGACTTGGACAGAGTCCAACTTTCGAAATTGAAACTTGGAAGGAGCCCCTGAATCGATCGAGTTTAGTAAGTGAAAGTGTGAAGAAATATGCTGAAATTGAGATCAGTGCAATTTATTTTTTATGTAAATTCTTCCGTTGCAATTTTTGTATGAAATATTTTTTATGCGTATGTATAGGTGTTCTTGCTTCGTATATCAAAGCTCAGGCTGATTGAAATTAATACTTCAAAGTAATATTATTCGTTAGTATTACAGTATTAGGCCTAGTACAATTCATTCGTCAAGCCATCTCTACTTTCGAAATTATTCTGAATTTAATTTGAGGCTTAATTCTGAATCAGCTTAAGGCGACCGTCCGAGAGCAGAGCCAACTTTTTCCTGTGCAGCGGATAATTTCAGATTTGGCAGACTTACGTGACTCCTCGTTGAAAAAAATGTATTTTAATACTGTTTTATTACGATGTCTCGATAAAAAGCAGATATTTCTAAAAGAATGAAAATAAATTTCTATCATTTTCAAAAAGATTCATGTCAAGCATTGTTTGTACTAGAACGACGAGGTTAGTCTTATTGTACACTATCTGGCCAAAAAGTTAGTTGTTCTCTGGTGAAACGTAGATATAATTTAGCAATTTTTACAGGTGCCCTCATTGCAAATTTGAAGGAAAAGAACATAACAGCGTGAGATGTCACTGGTACTTAGTATTGCACTTGCTCTCTCTGCGACAACGAAGATGAATAATTCCGCAGGCAAAAGTTTAGATACCAAACCTCTGTTTTTGACGAAGGGCAGGTTATAGGTTTGCACCGGGTTGGAAAATTCTCCAAAAAAGTGTATCAAATGATAGCCGTATTACTTAGGATTTTGCAAAGAACAATTGCATGTTAAAATAATGATAGTGAAATGCATTTATTCTGTGGCAATAGTGGCCGAGTTAAAATTCTGGATACTCGAGGTAGGCGTTCTCTGAAGCGATTAGTGGTAGCAAACTGGCGGAGAAGGGTTTAGTAATTGACTATCATGTTCAACAAAGGTCTAATGAAATTTCTACTGGCACTGTGGGCCGAGACCTGAAAGAAATTGGTCCAAGGAGTAACGCCTACCAGGAACCTTCGGTCAGTAAAGCTAATCGAACGTTACAGAGATACAGAGTTTGAAGGTAGGTTAGGTATTCACAGTAGATGTTCAAAATTCCGTCTGTCTGCTGTAATGTATGCGTGGAAGAGCCGGCGCAATGAGTGCTGAACTCGTGAGAAGATACCAGGAATATCAATAATCATACTGCCGTTGCTTCCACGCTTGTATCACAGTAGACGGACGGAATTTCAAACACCTATTGTGAATACCTAACCTACCTTCAAAATCTGTATTGTTCGTTCATAATAATATACTTGTTCTGACTTTGGTTTCTTATTTTGCTGACACGCTCCAACTTTCAAGTCACCGCAATATTTTAACTAAGCATTTTCGGACATGCCTCAGTAGAGTAAAATGTGTTTGTATCACCGAAACGAACCTGATTTTGCTCAAAGAATTCTGAAACACCGTTGATAATATACGATCAATTAAGAAGAATACTAAGTTTCGTGCCTGCTGCACTTTTCTCGAGTCAGGGAGTGAGGGTGGGGAGAATCTGAAGTGGAACCGTGCACCGAGCTGCGCTGAAGCGAACTTAAGCTTCCTCCTAATTTCTGGGCTCATGTGCAGTGCAGCAGTCTCAGCACTTGGTTAGAACTGTTCTAAATTGATTTCACAGTATAATAATACAGGTAAATAATGCGTGGCTTTATCAAAATATTTTGTCTCTTTCTTCGCCCATTGCCCAGTCAGTTTTGCAAACTACAGTTTCCAAATTTCGTTGTGTTATAAAGTATAAATCAAAGAACGTTTTGCAACGAAAAGACTATTTTCAGCAAACTTTGAACAAAACTCCTATGCACAGTCACTTTGTACTTGCTGATACTCTCTCTCTACGTTAGCATGTAGTCGAGTACAACCCAGAGTTTCACGGTATTATTGCGGTAGATTTAACTACTCTTGATAAACACTAAGTTTTTATTTTTATTTCACTTTACTTTCTTTTTCCAAATTTTTTCTCCTTTGTGTACTTAGCTTATCGCTCATGCGTATATTGTAGGAGCGTTTTTGTAATTTCTACGACTGGTGTCTTCTCTGGAAGTATTTGGAGCGACTGTCAAAGTAAATTCTGATATATTGCAAACCGTTGCTTGTTCACTGTGTTGAGCCATGCAACTCTCTCGCTGTAGCCTGGAAGAAGCGCCTTAGCGTCGCTGCAGCCATAACTTTGGTCGAGATTATCTCACTTACATGCCTCACATGTTTGAATATTTATCGCTTCCTTTTGAATTGTCCTTACTTTCCGAGGAAGGAAGAACGACTTCATTATCCAGATGTCTCAATGGCCTCGCTCGAAGTTGGGCTGCGTCTGCGTACCGAGTCACGTTCAGCTCCATCGTGTGTTGTTCCCATGCGATTTATGGCAAGCGGCTGCCTTGAAATATTCTTCTTGATGGTGAACATGACATGTGAGTAGGAGCCGCACGATATCATGTGCCAGCTTTTTTTTTACTCTACCTTCTCTACCATTTTAGGGACCGTGGTACACCGAGGGTAACTATGTGTGCTACCTTTGAAAATTCCGCGGGAAATTAAAATTTGATGAGCTCTAAAAGAGTATTTTCTTGCTCTTTTGTTTGTTCTAATCTCTTAATTAATACGAGTTTTTTTATTTTTCAAATCAAAATGATGATAGCTATGAACAATTTATTTAAAAAACTAGTTTCAGTAATTCGTCTTTAAAAAGGTTCACGAAACCCTCGTTCAAATTTGAACACGAGAATGCTATCCTCGGTCTTCAGTATTTTGTTCAACAGGACAAATATTTCACATACAAATTTTACATGATGTGTAGAACTCTTAGTTTATTTCAAGTTTCTGTCTGTGCTACTCATCCTAAACTTGGAACGAGTTCAGACGACGGAAGTCAGAGAGTTTTCTCTCCTTTCTTCATTTTTGAACATATCAGGAGTGACGGTCCCATCTCACTCCTGCGAGATGTGCGCTGGTAGTCTGTCTACCTCTGTGTACGAGGACGTCCCTCTGTGTGGCCAGGGGCTACCCACCGCTGAGTCAGCAGCGCTTCATGCAGTATGCCCCTCCCTGTAAGAAAGTGATCGACTTATTCCGCTGGCCTTCATAGGAACGGTATCTCTTTTTGCCTTCATTTTTAGCTGTAGACTAAGAAATGATCTGTATGACTGAAAACACTTCCAATTTTTCGTCGACGGGAATGAGATTTAGGAATATTTCATTACCTCTTGTAAGTTAGAGCATAGGTATTTTTCGCCAAAATTTGTTTGTGGGTGCCTTGTGGACGCTAGAGTTTGGAGAATAATATGTTTTTCTGATGGCAATTATACTAGCTACGTAAGGGTATTGGCTGAAATCTGTGACACCTGGGTAAATCAAAACACCTCAAGGGGAATGACATGTGATATCATTTGTATAAATTGTACATATGTTCTGTGACTTCATTCAAATCAGAACTAAATGAAAATAAAACTGCTAAACATTATTTAACGCAAGACACATTAATTAGATAATAACTTCTTGACGTGGAACATTCTCAAGTTAAGATCTGGTAGAAAATGACCTGATACTTTTAAATCTTAAGACGAGATGACTTGACTGCCGACTGTGCTGAGAGATATGCACTTAAGCTCTGCTGCACGTAAACCCATTCTTCGACGAGGACGAGTTAACTTGTTTTGACGTAATTAGTATTTCTCAACTTTGAGCCAGCGAAATTGCCAAATGTGCGATTTGAATACAACAACTGGGAATGAATTGGCTCGGCCTTCCTTGACCTTTCCTGGAAGATACTCTGCGAGTGTACTCACATCAGGTAAAAATTACAATAATCACTTGAGCGTAGCACTTGCAATTTGAGCAATTTTTCGTCTAAAAATGTACCAGGAAAAGGGTTAAAAAGAGACGTCTAAACTAAGGCGGTGGAACTCGAGCAGAGTGGACATCGTGAAAGTGAACACCCGGAGACCGCTGCACGAGCACCCGGGGACCTAGTGACCGGGTGTGCGAGTCCCTCACAGCACGGGGAGACGCGACTGGACTCGTATGTCTACGTCGTGTTGGCATGTGGTCACTAGGCCAGGGTAGCTGTAGGCCGTCACAAGCTCAGGGCAGTTGGCGCCATTAACTATGCAAATTTTAATCTCGTACCACGTTAGGTCCGCTCTTTGGTATCGTTTTTGCCCGGTGCTGTAGCCCCGAATTTTACAGACTGTCAACTCGAACTCCGACACTGAAAGCTTACAGAGTCGGCACTGCGTGAGTAGTTCCAGTTTTGATGAGGCGTGCTGTTTAATTTCATCTTCATTGGATGGTGTCCTTCTATGTTTTCATGCCAACCAAGTATATGAATCTTGCACCCCATTCCTTAGCTCGCTGCGACTTTCATGTTGGCCGATAAATACCCTATAATTCCTAACCAGGTATATCGTAGAAAAAGTCATAAACCACCCGTGCAATTGCATACTACGTAATTGAGCAGTTTTAACCAAAGGTTTTTCGCATTGTCTCATAGGGAAGAACTCACGTTTTACTTCAAGCAATTTATTCGGTCTCACTTTATTACTCATGTCTTCGAAAACTCCTTTTGCTTATTGAAAATACCCTGCAATCGACGTTTTTAAAAAGTAGTTTCAACGTCTTTTAAGTCCACGGTTTATTTTTGCCAGCTTCGAACTCCATGGAGAATTTTGTCGTTAGCAGCAGTGCTTGGGCGCTGCGTGTTTGCGCTCTCTGCCGAGCTCTGTTTGCCGCTCCTCAGACTTTCTTCTCCGCCCTAAAGCAAAACAAAGGCTGCTCCTCTCACGCGGAATACAAATTCCTCTTCGTTTTTTCTCTGTGGCCCGTTCGCTTTTATTTGTCTCAATTGTTCGGCAATGTTAAGTTTTTGAATTATTTATTTCTCCTCGTGTTCGCGCACTAAAGCGCCACGGTGAATAGGATGAAAAGAGCTCTGCAATTTTTGCGCTCAGCCCTGCTCACAGGGAGTTTATTTTCCGCTTTAGGTTTCCTGTGCGCCGTTTCCATTACGCGCTCTGACTGCAACTGTGTTATTTTCTTGCAGCTACGCCCGCTGCTTTCTGTCCCGTGCATGTGAAGTCTCATTTCTGAACGTTCTTTTAAAGACTCGACAAAACGAGCTAATTCCTTAGGAGGATGTACTTTATCACTGCAGGGGGCTTGCAGTTTGGATGAGGGGTGCATACAATAGATTTGCTGTTCAAAAAGGAAGGAAATTACTGCTTTGCAGTGTGGTTGTGCACTGACCATTTGGCCGTCTGTGGAGATGCTGTCTCGCTGAGTATGAACTGCATAATTTGCTGTGTCTTTTTGCACGGTTTTATGGCAGGCAAGCTTTAGTTCGGATTTTTTTTCTAAATTTGACCTCTACATTGTGTTGATGAGAGTGTACCTAATAATTTACATTTGATTTTCTCATTTGCGTTTCACATTTCCTTTCACTGAATATAATGAATTTAAGCGTAATTAATCTACCTGGTTGAAGTTTAATTGATGACCAAGATCTCAAATAGGTTAAACTTTTATACACATTCATTAGAGAACTTTTAATTTTTATGATTTAAAAATGCTATTATGAGGAAGTAAATCTTTTTCTTTCAGTATCTTAGGTTGTGAAAACGTTCATAACCTTTCTCTGCATCCTCTTCTATGTTCATTTCAAATTAGGATCTCGTTAGACTTGTTCTACTATGGCTTAATTACAAAGAGCACCCTTTTTTGAGGAAATTTTTTGACTGGTTATGACGAATTTATTCTTCACCTTAACGGCGTTACAAGCAACCCCTCGTAGACCAGAGAGAGAAGAAGACTTGCTTAGCAAGCCAGTGGACTTCATCCTAAGATCCCGTTAGGCAGAGTACCGGAGGAATTGTCTATCAGAAACTGTTGGGCAATATCCAAACGGTTACTTCTAATCTCGGCTGCAATCAATTTCGCCGTTTGAAAGCCGCTTTGGTTCAAAAGCGACACTAGCTGGGCAACGGAAATGGCGTCACACTTCCACTCCCTTCGGTATTCTCACCTTCACACCGCTAAAGGTCTTCAAAATTTATTTCTGTTCCCAGAACTTTCATCCGCTATATTTCTATTACTTTACATCATCTTGTTATTACTTATTTAGGGCGTTACATAACCATGGGGTTATGTAACGATAAGCATGGCGAGAAGAGGTTGAAAATGGGTTTGATTTATATTTTGCAAGAAATCAAAAGAGCTGGAGGAATTGGTTTTATCGCGTATTGATGAATAGAACTTGATTCAAAAAGCCTTAGAAAAGAATTTTCTGAAAAATATTTCCACTGTAATTCGTACTTTATGTTAAACATGAACCGTCAAATGATATTTTATTTTCGTTTGAATGTGAAAGTATGATTCATACTTTCTGTAAGGGTAGCTCTTTACCGGGAAAAATATAACGAACATTGTTTGTGTTAGTATGTTCATTGATTACATTCTTTTATTTGTATTATAAAAGACAAACTTTGTTGTGTCGCATGCTAATGACAATTTTTATCAAATACCTGGCTCGCACGCTGTCAAACTGCGTTTTTTTTTCGGAATTCGATCTTTGAACTCGCACAAACATCCACCACCGGACTGTTTATTTTTCCTCCAAAGTACTCGACTGATGCATATTAGCAACAAAATTTGTGTATTCCAGTCATGGATGAGATTTTCGCGAATTTTGATCAGTTGAATTTTTGTAAGTGTCATGAATCACAAAGCCTTGACATGTCAGTGCCTGGTATTTTATGCAATTTTCTATACTTTGGAGATGGTGAACGATGGTTCTCTATGAATTGTTCAACGAACCGAGCTGATTATATCTTAGAATTTCTCTTGCCGAATTGAGTTACTGAGCTTTTGGGGAAATTTAAGTTTTATGGATTGAAAATACGATAGTCTCTATCCATGAAGAACTGAAATTCTTTCTACAATTTTGACGTTCATTAAAAAAATAACACCTTCCTCTTTACATCTGTTCCAATAGTAATTATAAATAGGCAAGTTTTTCGTGTTCAGAATATCTGTCTTGGCATTCTTTTTCGTGTATAGCGATTGCAATTTCTTGTCCGTTCTTTAATTTATTTTGAGCATGCGAGTGATTGGCATTGATCCTCACGAAGCAGCTCCTCGGACGGCATCAGGGTGCACTGGAGCTCCCCTCTAGAGCTGTCAATTCGAACGGACGCCCATTTCAGCGGCCTCAAGCTCGTCTGGATGTCGTATGTTTAGGTCTTTCAAGACGCTATGAAGTTTTCTGTTCCTTTTGGTTAGTATTTTAAAAGTTTGTTCTGGGTTACGCTACGAGTTAAGAACTGAACGTTTTTAATAATCAATTAATGTATAATCAAATGTTGAGTCTTAAAATGGTTAACAGCTTATTGGTCATTCCGTAAATAGATAAAGCGAAATCCCAGCATTGAAAATCTCTGTATGATTCAACTGTTGCGTTAGCTCTGTACATGGACATAATGGGAGGCTGTTGTCATTTGAGGTTACAAAATCTAAGCTATCTGCGTGGCGGCCATCGTGTATAGCCTTTGGAGTGATCAATCTCATTTTCCATTGGAGTCGAGTAGCTTCAATCAGCTTATCTTGAAAGGTGTTTGATTGGGTTTCACTGGGCTAGACTTGAATGGACTTTGAAGTGGAGTTGGTGCAAGTAGTTAATCGATGATGCCCGGCCTCTCCCTACTACACCCCCTTCATTTTGGGTCGTCTTTTCACGGCTTTCCCGTCGTCTTGGAATTGCCTCGCTAGCGATTTTAATCCTAAGACCGCTGGGGATAATATGCATGTTACAGCGACGTAATCGTATGATGAAATAAACGAGATTCGTTCAACTCGCAATTTTTATTTTATGAAGTAGCTGTAATAGTACGATTTAAACTTGTAAGACTGAGTTTTGAAGCTCGTTATTTTCATTTTTGAGGGTAGGTGAGATTGTTTCCAGCTGCTCATTAAACTTCAAAGTTGGAATCAATCAGTGTTAGTGAGTATTCAAAGAATTCCATTTAATGATTTTAAGCCAAACTTCCTATCCCTGCTCAAGCGGTAATCAGTAGTAACAGAAAGAACACAT
Source organism: Orchestia grillus (assembly GCA_014899125.1). Lineage (NCBI taxonomy): Eukaryota > Metazoa > Arthropoda > Malacostraca > Amphipoda > Talitridae > Orchestia > Orchestia grillus. Next base: position 22,316 of record VOMN01073653.1, on the reverse strand, counting down.
TACAGGGTATGATCGTTCTATGGGTAGACTAAAAATGATTTTAACATGAATAGCTAGTCCTGAGTAATCTCTGAGGTGAAGCAGGTGTGTGAAAATACATGCTCACCATAAGCAGTAATGTTTAGACTCAATTTTGCAATTCTGGCTTTAAGCCTTCCTCAGTAGCTGTTCGAAACGAATGTGTGTAATCTGACATTATCGAGTTTGTGTACGCATTTGCTTATTTCTACCTACACGAGTCAAACTTGGCTCTGGTTAGAATTACCTGCGTTTCTGCATCGTGCATGCAGTCATCCAGTTACCCGAGAACTGGTTGCAGTTGTAAAAGTGCGCTGTACTGTATTGTGCTTCCCTGGCTATTCTGTTCAAGATTAGACGAGTTTCTCGAGTTTCTGCAGGTTGCCACACTCTGATGATGAGTTTCGATCGCGTAGGTGCATGCGGGACTCTCCGCTCATCAAAAGTTTTCCTCCCGAGACACCTACGTGTTTACTAGCTGCGCAGGTTGTCGTGAGCTATTGTGGGCTTATTTCATTGATAGGTTCTCATACATTGGTTTTGCTTCCTTTTATTTTCATGGCTGAGGACCCAGTGTATCGTCAACGCGTATGGTCCTTGTACTTTCGACGTTTACTAATTTCTAATTTATTGCTATGCTTTCTTGCACTCTGTCGCTGAAGCACTTCTTTTCATTAGAATTTATGCCTCTGCATTGTCGAAACTTTTCAAAAACATCCATCCTATGATCTTGAGAAAATAAGTGCATTGAAACGCCCTCCTTTGCTTGCTTATCTTGAATTTTCATTCACTTTTGGTAGTGCCTTTCTTATGAATTTTCTCAAGTTCTTACTTTGGCTCCAAGTCAATTGTATGGTTTACGAGCGTTTCAACTAAGTATGAATGCTCAACGAAGTTTCGTTTGATAGTGCATGCGCTTTTTATAAAATAACTAAATTTTGGGTACGTTGAAGTCCCCATGGTGCAATTTTCTTATTTTTGTGTGCGGTGATATGTGCAACATAAATGCATTCCTTTTATAATATCGTATTCAATTTTACACAAAGGATATCAGCGTTCGGATCTCCTTGATGAATAGCCGTAATTATTCCAGTCCACCATCGCACCATCGTATTAACGCTGAGGCAAAAATCCGTAATTGAGAGGGAGCGATAAATGGAGGCATCCTTTATATGCTGGCGTACAGTGACTTCTTTGATGCAGGATCTCATTATGGTCTCGATGTTTTATTTAAATTAATTTGTATGACATCATTAATGTTGTGTTGTCTTTTGAAATTTTTTGGTATACATACTCGCAAATCAGTTTCATATTCATAATGCATCACGTTTTAACCTTTCGAGTGAAAAACTTGTTTGCAATACATGCTGTCGCTTTCGTATAGTGTTAGAAATCTTCAAGGGAATTTAAATTTCAGTTAAAGAAGGCTTCCTCATGCATCGGAGGGCGATGTATGGACATCAGGTGTTTGCATGTCGCGGTTTCGGCTGCGCATCTGTATCTGTATCTGGGAAGTTGACTGAAATTGAAATGAAGTGAATTCAGCGTCGAATTGAATTTATTCCACACCAGCGCTTTGGCTTAGTGGATGGCTTAGGCAGCGTTCTGGGGTATAGTACCATCCCTATGTAGTCACATGTAGTTCACATGTAGTCGCACGTAGTTCACGTGCAGTTCTGAGTGCTGTTCTGGGAAAGCATGGCGCACCCACCACTGCTCGGTGGGGCCTCCTATGGAAGAGGCAGCTGAGAACAGTTCACACAAAATAACGGTAAGTTAAAATGGAATTTGTTTGATTTTGTGTCATTCTTTCGACTAGTTCGGGTACCCGATCAAGTTTGGTGTACAATTGCCGCACTTGATTATGATAACTCGGACTGTGGCCTCTCAGATCTATTACAACTAGAAGTATTCGGAGATTTGTGTGTTTAGTTATTATAAAGATTAAACGTTTCACTGAGAAAGTACACTTTGAAACATTGTTAGCGATACAGTAAGCCTTTTCTCAAAAAAGAACATTAACGTCTCGATTTTTTCCTAGGAACTTGAAAAAAGTCTTTCATTGAGCCTTAGGACTTTTGAGAGGTACACTAAAGAAGTCTATGAAGAAATATTCATAGTATTCTGGAATTCCTTGTACTGATATTGCTTTTTCTCATCGGGGAATTTATGGACCGTCGTCATCGAACTGCATACCCGTAACTACCCGCCGCTATCACATACTTTTCGAGTGACAGCTGTGGACTGAAGTTCCGTGCTATATTCTGCCTTAAACTTGAAACGTTGTAACACAGTTGGATTCATTTCGTTGAAACCAATCAGTGAAAATCGAACGATTTTCATTAACAAATTTTCCTCTTTGTTCTCGGCAATGAAACGATGACCGGCGTAACGTGCTACCGACCTTCTGTCTGATTTATCTTTGGGTTACACTACTTTCAATTGCAATTTTTCTCCTCATTGGGGTAATTATTGCGATTAATGATATGTTTTGCGACCCCTCAGGGAACATAGGATAGGCAATTGGGGTAGCTTTAGCTTTGCCTATTGTTCGCTACGGGGACTGGCGGTCCCATGGGGACAGTGTTCGGTTACCTTTGCTACAGACAGGCTTTCGGGACTTTTTTCCCTTCGAGCTCACTTTGACTCGTATAATTTTTGCATTTTCTACGCCATCTCTTCTGTCTTTTCTTCCCCATCATTCTTCGCTTGATTTTTTTATGGGCAGGGGATCCTGCGTGAGAACACACTTCGTCTATAGATTTCCCGTTCTTTATAATTCATGTTAAATGTTACTTTCTCTTCGCTTTCTTTGGATCATATTTCAAGTAAATGGGAGCTTTAAACAAACTAATAATTTAATTTCACATGTTTTGCGAAGTTTCAGTCTTAATTATAGGGTGTAAATAAGTAAATCTTACCCTAACGACTGCGTATGGAACGACTGCGTATGGAACGACTGCGGATGGAACGACTGCGGATGGAACGACTGCGGATGGAACGACTGCGGATGGAACGACTGCGGATGGAACGACTGCGGATGGAACGACTGCGGATGGAACGACTGCGGATGGAACGACTGCGGATGGAACGACTGCGGATGGAACGACTGCGGATGGAACGACTGCGGATGGAACGACTGCGGATGGAACGACTGCGGATGGAACGACTGCGGATGGAACGACTGCGGATGGAACGACTGCGGATGGAACGACTGCGGATGGAACGACTGCGGATGGAACGACTGCGGATGGAACGACTGCGGATGGAACGACTGCGGATGGAACGACTGCGGATGGAACGACTGCGGATGGAACGACTGCGGATGGAACGACTGCGGATGGAACGACTGCGTCTCGAACGACTGCAGTTTTATAGACTAACCGCGCATCCGCTGCTCATTTTTCCACCTGAAATATATTTCCATTGCCTGCTATTGAGCGGTAAGTAAAATCATGCACCGCGTAACGACTGGAACCAACTCCGAGGATTATCTCGGTTGCAGGGCGCGCGTTAGTGTCGCCTTAATTACAGCGGCGACGGTAATCTCACCCTGCCAACTTCTCCAACAACTTGGCTTAATCGGAAGCGGCGTTACCATCTTCCCCTGTAAAAAGACAGACCGCGATAGAGGTGCATTTTTGAGCCGAACTTCTCGGTTTGATGGCTCTTGGGATGCGCGCTGTTAGCGCTCCGTCGACTCAACTTGTCTGAGAATGGGCCACAGAATTTAGGCGCACCCGCCGCTCCATGTGTGAGTGATGCGCTAATGCAAGCTACCCATTTATGAATTTATTCTATTGCTTAATGCTTTTATGCTACCAAATCGTGGTATTTTCGAAACAAAATTTACTGAGATGTTGCCTTCTTCTAATGGTAAGCTGTGTTCATTGATGGCATTGTTTTCTCATTTAAATGAATCAATTAGTCGATGCTTTTTGAAAAGCTTGTTCAAGTTTTACATTTATCTGTATCATGTACTAATTAAATTAGAAATTCCATGAAAGGTTAAGTGTGAATTTCCAAGGAAACCTAAAATAACAGCTGAAATTGCCGTCAATGCAATGAATGAAACGAGGAACTTCCCGCATGTTTTTCGAGGAAAAATATTCAAATATTTCTGGAGGTAAATATCAATACTTATTTCGTCTTTCTTAGTCATAGTGGTCTATGACAAGCTTACGCATATCGCAACTGCCACCTTATTTCGTTTGAATAGATTAATCCATTTTATTAATTTATTCGTAGCTAGGTTATACGACATTATGTATCCAGCGTCTGGTTCTATTTCATGTCCTGTACGCCTCAGTGTGAAGTAAACCGTCACCTTTATGCTGCAATATCAATAGACCTGCAATTCGAGAGGAGCTTGTTGATAATGTACGAGTATGCATTCATCCTTAGCCTTTGATTAGGGGAATCTCCTTAGAGATCCGTAGCTACTCTCCGCGGTATCAAGTATCCTTTTTCGAAAGTGTCTGCTATGGGTTCAAATATTCAGTTATGGTTTTTCTTATTTTTTCTTCATCGCCTGAGTTACAATGTCAGCGAACAGTACAATCAACTCTGTATACGAGTTTTTGCTTTTATCTTCATGCACTAACTTGATCTTTTCGCCTCATTGAGACGCTTGCGAAGTCACATTTACGTGTGGCATCGATGTCGATAGAAAAGTCAGAATTTTGCCCCTCGTGAGGCCAATTGAGCTTATTCTTAGCCAAATGTGATTGGTGTGTTGAACTGAGGTCGAACACTGGATTTTCCAAATGACAATTAGGCCGCAGTGAAAGACGGCCCGGGTACACTAGCTGTTCACTGTCGGTCACATGTATTTCTGGACTCACTTTCAAGTTTCTGTTCCATAGATCGGCAGGCCTTGTTGTGGTGGAGGTGTATCACGTGTTGTGGTGTATCACCTGCTCATATCACGTCATCTTCCCGACCAGCCATCCAAATGTGTTGCGTGCATTCCTTCTCTGCTCCGTTTCTTAACGTCTTTTTTGTCCTGACGAAAAAGAGAAATATATATTTGCTGTTCGGGAATACTTCTGCGTCAACTAATCTCGTGCAACGGAAGGAAATAAAACACGCTCTGATAAAAATGTGTGACTCTTCGTGGTTGACAGAAACGAGCAAACGAGATGAGGGTGGATGCATTCGATTCGAGTGTGTCACATTCGATGCGGTCTTATGAGCCTGCGATCGGGTCTGACTTTTTATGGCCTTTCAAGTTTCCTGCGCGTCTCAGAATATATTGTTACTTGTCAACCTGAGACATGAGAGTGCGAAAACATCATTGTTCGTACTGGACTGTACACGAAACACGGGTCGATATGAAGTGTTATTGCCTATAAGTTGATTGAAAAAAATGTTAGCACGCATGGAAGGGTGCATCGTTATTAGGTAAGATTTAGTACTGTTTCTTGAATAAATAACTCCATTATTTTATAAGTTTTTCATCCTTTTTTTTGTGATACCATGTGTTTTCAACCATTTTGAAAATCGGACAGTTAAATATTCGGTGCGTTAGCCGTAGAGTTTCCACGACTGACGAATTTCTTCTCGGTGACAGGAACACTTCAAAGGCGCAGTGAGAAAATCCCAAAGGGCTATAAGAAACGTGTACCATTACTATTTAACTTCAACTATTTCTTCATCGACTGATTCAAAGTTAAAATCATGAATATAAATGGTTCAAATTTGAATAATATAATTTAAAATTAGTTATCACCCTCAAAGATCACATGAACAGTACAGTGGGGTCATCCTGAACACAATTTTTGAACGCGTAGACAACCGAAAATTGACATGGGAAACACAAACGCCCTCAAGAAGCGCTCGATGCGCACTGAAAAGATGTTTTCACTCATGCTTTTTATTCCAAATCGATGGTTGGCGTTAGCAATGAGTAAATTGCGTCACAATGTGAGGTCACCGTTTGCCCCTCTACATCGTCCATTGAAAGTGGGGCAGGGGTTACCTCGGCGCACCGTTTAAGGGAGGTTCAGGGCTGCACCGTTTAAGGGCGACTCAGGTATGCACCGTTTAAGGGTCTACATATAGAGAGACGTACAAAAAACTGGTGTCGCCCAGTTTAGGGGCGTATTTGTGTTTGCATAAGGGTAATGAACCACTTGGGCATCACGCATAATGAGCCCAGAGAGTTGCTTCACCATGCATCATTGTTTATCTCCATGTAAGCTTCCTTCATTAAGAAGATTCCTTGCTTTCATGACTTATTCAGTGCTGCGCATTCGTTTTCGTGAGGGCCTAGATACGCTAGTTCCGCAGACTGCAGTTCCAGCTTTTGTCTGCCATATCTACAATATAAATTGATATAACGCTCGTGGTGTAAAAATATTTTTGTTTTCATAGGTCTTGACTTTAATTTGCAATTTTGGACATCATAAGTATAAAACAATTTTCATTCTTGAGCATATAATTTCATGACTCATTTTCTCTTGATTAACCACTTTTAGCTAATTTTGTGGTTTAAATTGCGGAAATGAAATTGTTCCGAGTTCTCACATCTGAAACTTGACTGTCCTCACATCTGAAATTTGTTTGTTCTCATATCATTTATGGAAACGTGATGCAATATTTTATTCCTGTACTCATTTCAAAGTGTCCCGTAAGCGATGCAACTCTTTTTTCTACCCCTTGGTCGTTTATTATATTTTGAGGATTTATGGGCTCGTGAGTGTTCAGTATAGCAGCAATGGAAATATTTCTTCAATCCTGTTCTCATTTTACAGAAGGGCAAAGCTTCGTTGATTAATTATTAGCATGTAGACGTACTATGACGCGCTAAGTAAGCGTTTATTTTAATCTTGTATTCCGAGCTGCATCGAATTTTGAGCTCGGTATCACATTACCCGAGCTCAGCTGTTCCTGAATACAAAAGGGCGAGAAATTCTGTGTTCTTCTTTATTGACAGTCATTCGGGGACATTCTGTGTCGGTGTAGTTCTTTGGACGAGGCAAAATATGGGCCCCTCTTCCTGTATGTCTTCATTAGCCGTGGCACTTTCTTTCGTGCCCTCAGTTGGGAGGCCGCAAAAGTAATCTCGAGGCCGAGTTTATTGAGCAGCAATTAGCTAATGAAGCTTCCTAAAACTTGTAAAAGATATGACGTGCGAGGCGCTCCGAGAGCGGCACCTGTCTCCCTTGAACGCTGCTCTCACGTCCGACTCCTTCCAATTGAAGCCTTTTTAACACCTTTTCGGACGCCTTTTAGCGAGCTTCCTAGCAAATGAAAGTGTGTTTCCGTCGGGGATAGCAGTTCAGGTCAATCACCTCCACGCAGGTTCCTCTGTAATTAGTTTGGGTCCTATTATGAGCCTGCTGCAAGCGGCTACCGAAATGGTTTCCCGTGAATTTGTTTCACTCTCGTCTTTTCAATTCTGCCTCTTATGTCTTCCTTTTGATAGTATTCCTATTGTATGAAATTACTTGGCAATGCTTGGAGACGTCCACACCTTTTAATTTAGTAACCGTAATTGAGATGCAGATTCTGGTGTTCCATGCTGCAGCGATGTCAGTTTAAGATTTCAATTTAGTCCAGTATTCAATCAGGAGCCTCCACAATTTGTAACTCATGTCTTGTAGCATGAAAGTGCTGAACTTCTCACGAGTTATCCGTATAGCTGGTATTTTAAGAGGATTTTTTGTCATCTCTCAAATCTAAGTTTAACTTCATGTGTTTTTGATGTCGTAACGTATCGAACGAAACCACTTCGCGGAGTGGCGCATGGAGGTATACCATTTTCCATATTTTAGTGAAAAACTTTGTCAATAGCAAATAACAAACGTAGAGTAATTTCCGTTATCACATCTGTGCTGCAAACCAGACGCGGATGTATTCCAATGTTGTTTTTTCGAGCTCGGTACGCTGCACGGAACAATCCTTCGGTGATTCCTTCCGTAAATAGGAATGTGGAGGGCAATTTTTCTCTGTCACTCGCGAGGACGAGCACCTCGCAAACGGGACCACCTGAGTGTGTCTGCAGATAGCGCGTCTGCTCCAGACTAATGGTACGACGCGCCTCGTCCAGGCTGCGCTAGCGCTCCTTCCTCGATTTCAGCGAAATCTTTTTGCCGAGCTACTTTACGCGAGCTAAATATAGTGGGAGAAATTGATATTTGTGCCGTATAATTTTGCTAATTTATGTGATATGATGGCTAAAAAAGAGTTATTCAAATAACAATTGTGTACAGGTGCATAATGGCATAATGATGAAATACGCATAGAAAGCAAAGCATGCTCTCATAATTTTGGAGCAAAATATATTTTTCAATTTTTTAGCTGAAGAAAATATTCGGACAGTACAAAAAATATTACATATCTTCAATCAATGCTTTGTAGTGAAACTATCATTCACTCGAACGGCAATGAAATTTTTCGAATAGTTTTTTAATCATTTACTAATTCTTACTGGCATTTGTCCTTGTCTTCTTCGCAAAAGCTTCAGGGATCCGAGACGCTTGTTGGAGATCTCAATTGGATTTGTTAAATATCACAAATTGTGTATGTTCAAGGACAATTCAAGTGAGTATCTGTGCGTAGTCGTTTTCAGCAGGAAAGGTTTTCCAAAAGAGCGTCACTTCAGGCCATTCCGGTGAATTTCAATATTCGATGTTCTTTTAGTACTACCGATTCTTAATGAAAATGTCTTCTTTTAATTCTTTCGTCACTGTCACCCGCGAATAATGAATAATATATTCTATCTTATTCGTGCAGCAGTTTTCTTTGTTTCCTATAGGTATTATATCATTATCCACCTATGTCCGATTATTTCATGAATAATGACTTTATTTTATTGGAAGTCTATCACGATTTAAAAAATAGCAATATACCAAAATTTATTTTCCCCCACCGTGCGTATGTCGCTGAATGTACAATTTGACCTGTAAATGGTCATATGGTCCATTGTAAAAACCAGCAGAACACCAACAGCGGTAAAATTCGACTGGAAAAGCAACAAAAGAGTCCTAGTGCTATGCAGCGTGAACCATAAAATGTCCAATTTTAGCACACTGGTTACTCAAATCCTTCAATTTTACGGGAATTGACTTCGTTACATTGGTTCTGAAGTTTAATTTTTGATTATCAGCTCCGAGCCTTCTATTGTCAATAATTTAACTCAAGTACAATGTGTTCAGAGGGAAGACCATCTAAATGTGCTTGTACTAGATAAAAAAATTCTGAATTCATTCCCACGTTACACTTTGGGATGTGAAAAAACAAACAGACATCGCTCATTTACAAGGATAAATTTTTAAAATATTGCCCATTTCCAAACCCAATTTATTGATGAAGAAGTTTCCCTCGAAGCCCTTCTGTTCCACGTTAATTGCACACTCTGACCGCCATTGTTCTCCACGCATTTTTGGCACCTCCCTCATATTTTCTTCATTACTTTTATATTTAGTTCTGGATGGTTTTCAAAGAGTTGACATTTATTGTGATTCGGTCACGGATATCTTACAAATTCACGCATGCGTTAAAACAGGAAGTCATTCAACAAGACCGGATTGAATCGTACTCCTGTATAGTTTATATGAATGCATCTGTCGCGCAAGTGAAAAAAATGGTTCTCACTTTGAACGCAATTGCACCTGAAATAAATGGTCGACAATTAAAAGCCTGCACTGGTAACAAAAGATGAAATTTTAAAAGAAATGTATCGCAGTCTGTCTCCCTACGATTGTTGGTTTTCGAGTTCTCAATACGATAAATCGATAACATTTTTTGGCCCACCCTGTAACATACGACTCGGTATCTTGAAATTCTTATTCTTGTGGTCGTGGACTTGAATTTACAATGCTCGACTTCATGAAGTAAATAAACAGGTACGCTTTTCTGGGAAGGGCCAATCGCAAACCCCCCTACGTGTAATATCTCCTCTGATAAAACCGTGTTCAGCTAAGTTTTGAAAATTTTACCTGCTTCTATTCTTGGAAAATTATTGCAAATGAGACTGATGATGTGCAAATCTACAGTGGGCGTCCTAATCTGGTCAGCAGTGGTGGCATAGTGTCTGGAATGAGGCTTAGCGTGCTCGTAAAATTGATTTCCGTGAATTACAGGGGAGGCAAAACAAAAATTTGTTGTCGGGGTTCAGGCCGAATGGGACAAATCGGTCACGTACAGCTACAGGTGGTCCCAGTTTTGGGTTCCAAAATTCAAGGCTGCGATACGGTTGTTGTTTTTCTTCTAATTCAAAAAATAAATTTCGAGCCGGAATTTATAGATTAGGTTGGCCAAAAAGTCTTCGGATTTTACAAGATGTTTAGTCTCGACAAAAAATTGACTTTATTACATTCCCAAAAATATATCCTGGGTCTTATATTGATCCAATAAACAGTGTAAAATTATTCTTAGAACAGTAGGGAATAGGAAAAGTCAGTTCTTCAACTCTCCAATACAATGTGGAGCTCGACTGCGGCACTGCTACTCCATTCACAAATGAAGTAAATGAATACAGTGTTCTATAAATTTCTGAGTTGAACAATGGAATGCAAAATCAATTTTTCAGTATGAAAATACTTCATAGTTTGTGTGCTTGTGCCTCTGCTCCCTGCAAATTGATTTCATTTATTTTACGCAGCAATCTATCACTTGTGCTGACGTGCTCCGACGTATATCCGAGACGCTTTGTATGCATCTTGTGTCCATATTGTGCCTGGGCTGGCGTGAGGCCATGCTCTTAGGTCTCCTTTGCTTATGTTGAGCAGCGGGGCAGCTGAGGATCAAACCAATTCTAATGAATACCGGAGCAGAGAGCGCATGTTGACAGGACTCTGATGTTACTACATCCTAGTTGTGCTGTTCGTATTGTGCTACTTCAAAGCCTTGCTCAACGTGCCCACTCTATGCATGCTGTCGTAGTAATTTGCCACATCGCCTATGTATGACGTGCCTTTGATGCTTGACTGTGCGCGCTCTGCCCGATCTCATAATGCTGACGTCCGGCCTGATCCTACGTCGACTGCAGAGAGAGCCGTCTCCTCTGCACGAATAACACGGGCACGCTTCCTTATAGAGTCTCGTCACTGTAACCTGTTCGTTGCTATTGAGCACGCAACATATTATTACGTGATGGATCATTCCCTTGTCTTTTTCCGAACAATGTTTGAACAAAGTGCATTTGGATAAAGGTATTAACAAAATTAGATTAATTATTCAAAAGTTATTTGTTAACATGTCGTGCTAATTGAATTCGTTTGCTTCATTTGTAGTTTTCATAAAATTCTATTTTTAAATTTCATTCTTTCATGCGGGCATTGATGGATGTTTAATCGTAAATCCATCTCATTGGTGTCGGCTTTAGTTTCCAGCTAACCGTATCAGAGAATATTTATTGTGTTCAGTTGAGCTCATCAATTCTTGGCTCATTCAAGACATTTATCTATGGCTTTGATCCCCTTGCAAAAAAGCCACAATGGGATTGTGCCTCGAAGCAATCCCTGCTCGCTCGAGCTAGCAGCTTCACTTCGAGTTTGAAGCTGCGATTGCGCCAGTCGTGCTCCCTTTCAATAGATCTATGATGGACTGATTTAATTTTCGCTTGAATGGAGGCCATTGTTTGAGATGGGGTATTTATTTTACCGCCTTTGTTCGGGCTGAGGCAATTAGAATGGGAGCACAGAGAGTCGCTTGCGCACAATTGCCACGGGCTCAGCAGAGCTACAGCCGCGCCAGCGCGGGCTTTGTTGCGCGAGCCGACAAAATGCGACCAGTGCGCGCAGCCCACATTGTCTGTGTGGTCCTGGATGCTATTCAAAGAACTTCCTCTTAGTTCTAATGCGTTTACATTGCACGTCACTAATTCTTCAGGGACGTAAGATGGATGGTACGAGCTGGGATTTTTGACGGAATTGTGCACCACAGAATTGTTTCATATTGATCTCTCAAAACGTGTATCGCAGTGAAGGGAACGGAATGATTTTCTGGGCGTGCTGCGAGTGAATTTTTTTATCGAAATATCACATTCCCGTATTTTGTGCACCGCATCGTATTTGTTGTTTGGTTGGAAAGGAAAGGTGCCAGTTCGAAAAGTTATTTAGAGCGATGTAGTACAAGTTGAAGTCCGCCATTACTGCCTTAGAGCGCGTGCTCACCACCTTGTCTACCACGGAGAAATGATGCGCTGGTACTACCTTTTCTCATCAGTAATGATGAGCAGCTTGTGGTAGAGTCTCCCAAGACTCATTCATAAGTGAAAACCTTCTCATTTGATTAACAAAAATCTTTAATTATTCATTTTGCATCTAAGTGCGTTTGCTTTAGTACATTATCTTTACTTCACCTCGCCACACAGTGAAGCGGCACTCCGTTAGACGCTATGTGCGCTAAACAGCAAAACATTTCTCACCTATTCGTACGAGGAGAAAATGCGTTACATCTTTCCTGAATTGCAGAAGTTTAGAGACGCTATGGAACTCATTGTCATATGCTGTACAAAGTAATGAAAATTCTGCGAAGCCCGAGTAATTCGGTACAATTTTAAATTACCGTGAAGATCTAAGATGCTAAAAAAATCTTTTTTATTTCCGTGAAAATTCTCGTAGAAGCAGTTTGAGGACAATTTTTTTTAGAAGTTACTGTTCGAACTTACCATAGCGTATTTACATCTTCCTATACATGATGATAGATATGGTATTCACTTTGTGAATGTTTCCTATTTGGACTTGATCGATCCTTGTAAGCACCCAGTTTTGTGTTTTTTTCATTTGTGGAAAACGTCGTGCCTTCGAAAGCCCTCGTTAAGAATAGTTTTATAGTCTCACCTACGCAGAGAAACTAAATTTGTTTTCTGACATCGGGGAGGGTCATGAGTGTGTAGAAGTAAATAAACGTTGAAAATTATCGCATCATTTTCAACTGTAAAATATTTACCATTCATGCTGAAATTATCATTTGTCACGTCATCAGGCTGGTCTCATAGTGTCGGACCAGGCGTGCACCGTGCCAATTATATAAGAGTATATTACGTGAACACTGTCTCTCTTTATGATTGTTTAACTTTTTTTGATGCACGACAAGTCTGATTTCTGACGTTTCGCTTCACTATCAGTCGGATTTTTCGTCACTGATAGAGAGGCTGTCGTACCAGGTGCCTTTTGCCTCTGTCGGCGAGTTAGACTTCTCCGTCAATGGCAGCTCGGTGCCTTCTGTTGCTAGCGGCGTTATAGAAAAGCTGCAGGTAATACCCTGCTTTTCGCTTTTACGGGAGTATTCTGAAATCCTGATCCTGCCCTGCTCACTCAGCTAACTCGGCAGTGGGGGCGCTGCCCCTGTGCAGTCGGGCTCGAACACTCCCCGGATTACTTGCCAATTCGCTGCCCGCGTTCGCGGATTTCGCGCTCGTGTTGCGCAGGATTTCTGCCTGCGATTATTGGTGCGTGTCCGACGGACCCTCAGCCAAATGGATCTGTTTGCCAGGATTTAAGCGCCATCTCTAATGGGCATTCTCCACTCGGTCATAATAAGCCTGTGATTTGACTCGCTCCAATTTCAACATATGACTGAATGGCAAATTTATTTCTAATTTTTTTTTTCCTTTTAGCTTTCCTGACATTATTTCTCATTACTTGCGAGTAGTTATTGATGTGCTTGCAGAGTGGCAGTAAGTATTGCGTAAGTGTTGACGTATTTTGTTTATTCTGTGAGTTCAAAATGTTATCTTCTACAGATTTTCTCATTGTCCTATCGTTCCTGCGGTTTAAAGCGAAATTTTAAATTAATAGTAGAACTGCAGCGCGTGAGACATAGTTGAATTTACATCTCCATCGATGGAGTAAAGTATTTCAACCTCAAGGTCTCCTTAGGTTATTATCTTTTTGTCCTTGTTGTAGTTAAAATGTACTTGCGGGTCATGGTTAGTCTGAATTTACCTCTGCGGTAGTCAGCATGATGGCAGCGTGTTCTCACTGCTCCACGCTAGCCGCAAATTGGCGGTGTCCATTTGTCATTCAATTACGCAATATTCTCAGGAAACAACTAAACTTCGCTGAGCTCGAACTGTCTTGCAGTTATCTACTTTGAAATTCGTGCATTTAGGTCCCGATCTTATCTAGGTAATGGCCTCCATACTGGCCGTCTTTGGGCATCTTTTGGCTTCTGAAGATGTCTGTATTATCAGGCAAGTTTCTCTTCTTCAGTCTGGTTTGTCTCGAAGTTGGGTCGTAAAGTGTCTCGGCTGAGTTGCCCATTGCAATGGCCTTAGCTCCCTGAACAATCATCAAACAATGCAGCCGAGATAAACGGCTCCGCGCGACCGACTAGCCTGTCTCGTAGATACTGCTCTTCATATGATGGCGTTGACGGCGATGCCTCGTATACTTGAGGTAAGGGTGATCCTGCTCGCCTCTGATAATGTGAGCGAAGTTGGATACTCCTAGGTATACGGCACGGTACTCTCAGTTGCGCCTCTGTTATTAATAATGCCAACAGAATTGAATACTCTCTAGGCAGAGGGATAGTTTTCGAGGTAGCTAGGATACGCCTCTCTTCTTGATGCTAGTAGCTCTAAATAACTTTTTGTAGTATGGGCTGGTCTTTGGAGTCGCTAAGCTCTCGTTCTATTAGTAGGAAATATGTAGAAAAAAGAGTGTACTTTGCGTAATGAAGTACTTGTTACTTTTATATTTGTTTTTTTCCGCTTGGCAGTAGAATCGGAAACTTTTCGACCCAAGCATGTGTTTTATTTGCAGTAATGCACAGCCTTGTCCAAGATAATGAGTCGAAGTCGAATTGTTTACGGTCTAGAAATGATAGTTCTCGCCGTATAGTTAGGCTACTGCATTCGTTATGGGAGCCGGTTGTGTTATTGTTATCAGGGTAACTTAGTTTGAAGTTTTTTACTTAGTATTAAAAAAATTATTAAAGTTGTACAGTATATTTAAAACTGCGTGTTATTACTACGAATTTGCCTACGATGTGAAGTGTGTAGCAGGTGCGTTGTTTTTTGTCTTTTAATCAAAATTTGCTCTCCTCGATGCGTGGTTTTCAACAATCAACCATTACCCAGCTCATCTTGTTTTTTCTCACCATTCGATAAAAAATTGTTTGCTTTCATGTCTACCTTGAAAAGCATTGGAATGCATTATCCCTGCAGCGCGATTCTGCTCACGTTCGATCACGTTGGAGTGGAGCCGCAGGTGTAACGCGAGGCACTGCGTGCTGTGACGGAGCCTTTTCGTGAAAAGGATGAATGCTGAGAAATGGTGACTTAAAATATCGTGTCAGTTTCCCCCAAGTTCCTGGGCGCAATGAGGACGGAAACAACCTTCAATTTGTGCGCTGTGTAGGCCTGGTAAGCTGAGGTAAGAGCAGCCTGCAGTTTGTCCTTATCAATGAAGTACTCACCTCAAAATTATGACGGGAAAGTAGAACATTAAACCAACGGAGAAGTACATTCCAGCTGGCCGAGCAGCTGCGATCGGCATTAGCCTTATGGAGATGCGCTCATTTTACGACGGCGCTTGGAAGTTTCGAAGTACAAGCATGATGAGGACTTGCACGGGGCTGCTCTCGCTCTCCGAGTGAAAACCCACACCATATTTTCAATGTTCCTAATTAAAATTATGTTGTAAAAAGGGACGATTCTTTCACAAACACTAGGAGAATATGTTTGCTCGAGTTTTCCAGTTGTTGAATTGAACAACGGTGTAGAAGTGTTTGCTTACAACTGCAGATGATCGATTTCTTTGTTGTAGGTCTCTTATCGCGAGACGTCAACTTTATTAAGAGATGTTTATTTCATTTGAACAAATAATTTGTGGTTCACAAAGAGAGCTTTGGGGGGAAAACTCCCTGTAGCTTCGTTTATTTATTTTTACATGTATTCAGTTTGAAAATAATCTCCGTAGAGTAATGTTGATTCTTTAGAGCTGTAGTTTTAGGTTTTCTTTAATTTCGTAAATGGATGTGCCCAGTTGGGAGGAGGATTTTTTCACGAAGCCCATCGGTGTTGCGATGCGTCACGTGCAAGTGATGCCGAGGGCAGAGTTGTGGGGCCCCCAGGGCGTGCCGAGTTGTGTTTTGTTCCTTCGGTTGCTCTGTGAAGTTAAAGCGGTTGGTGGCCTGGTTTTTTACTTGCTTTAACCTTCACCGTAGTATTTGTTCCAACCCTGTGAGCACTTCTGCCAACAATTATGGACACAGAAAGAATGCAGTTTGGTCTTTAGATCTTTTTGTTTCGTTTAAAATTAGGATGAATATGCACATATGTGCATGAGAAATGAACAACTGCTTTAGCAGTCTCATTCATTATAAAATAAGCGGGACCTTCTAAAAGCTAAGGTGACAAGAAATATTTTTGACATGTGTAAGAGTGTAATTGAACTTTCAATTGCTAAATATGCACCTAACTAGTGGAAAATCTATAATATTTTCTTATACGTGTCATTTACGGCGTAATACCATCACGCAATGTTGATATGACACAAACTTCAGGATCTGCCAGACCTGACACACCATGCAGTTATTGGTTATGAATAGGGAGAAAAGCAGAATGAAAACTTCTGTAAATTACGCTATGCATTCATTAAAAACATCCTCGACATTATTGACGATGAAACATTTCGGTTAATTTTGCATATTCAGAATGCTACAAAAATAATGGTTGAACGGAAGCGCTGTGATTATTTGGGTTGTCTCTAAAGTTGCTTACGATGAAACAGAACATGCGACATCTTCATGGGCCCGAAAAGTAAGCGCAAATGTAGGCACGTGCACAATTCAGTGATTATCGGTGACTGCTGGCGGGCTTAAGCGAGCTGTGTTTAACAGTTTTCATTGCAGTGCTTGTCCCCGGGCCAGTAACATTTGATGCATTGCGCCGAGGCTGACGTTTCCAGCGCAGGAAGGCAGCTCGGTGCGGTCTGAAGTTTGATGCCGCTCGGCGCTCTGCGTTTAGAACTAAAGTGCAAGCTTCAGTGACGAATAATTTTTTTTGACTCTACAGAAGCGTGGTGCGCGCCTTGCTGTCTCTACGTTTTGTTCTTACGCTCTCGGAATTGATGCAAATATGCGAGACGTTTCTGAAAGCTCTGCGGGCACGACACATCTTAAGTTTTCTAGCCGTTTTGAATTTTGTAAATTCTATTTGAATCTTGTCTAGGAATTGTATTTACAAGAATTTCATATTTCGTGAATACTACTTTCAGAGAATTTGTCGGTTATGTTTTTAAAAAACTAGAACGAATAACTATACTTTTGGTGTGCTATCATTCTTCGTGTCAACCTTCCATTCGTGTTGAATCATTCTTCCAAATTTTTTGGGAACGTTAGTTTCCAGAGATGTAACCAACTTGGTTACAAATTTTTGTAAAACTGCATATGTTTCTTACCAAAATTTACGTGATGGCTCCGGAGATAACAGACGCTGTGTGATATTCGGTTCCGATTTATTTGACTCGAAATGTGAGAAATTTCAATGGATGTTGTCAAGTTATCAGCTAATAATTCGTTGGAACTCGCAGGCGCTTTCATTTCTGGTCTGCCGTCCACGTCTCATTTTGCCCGTAAACATCGCTGGGAGACTCGTGCCTCCGCAGAGCCGTGGCTGCCCATCGAAAATCTCCGCCTGATCCTCATCTGAGAAATGACATGGCCGGCGATACTCTGTTTGCTCAAAGGATGAATTCAAATTTTGCGTTCGTCATCGTTTGGTTTTCGTGCGCTTACCAAAGACGATATTGAAGCTCTCGTGAAGAGGACGTTAGTCCCTTTAGCTTACGGAAACGTGTACTAAATTATGTGTACACTGCAGGCAGACTAAGCTGAGAGCGTGTAACAAATCAACCTTAGGTTTTTCATCGCTAGTTATCTGTTTTTCAGATCGTTTTCATGGATTCATTAAAATTCTAAACTCTTTTAGCGTTCAGAAATTTTATATCCTTTGCTCACAAAGTCCCTCTGAGTTCGTTAAGGTAGATTTCATTACTAAACACGATTGACTTGCAGCGCTCGTTCTCCTGCGTTCCCTCTTGACTGCAAGTGCGATTCCAAATTCATGCGAATAAAACAGAGAATTTTCCCTCTGCGACAGGGGGTTGTCAAGAGTCAGACGAGTACTCTTGAGCGCATCCACAAAAGTTCCCATACATCCCATCACCGGTGCCGGCGTCGCCCCTTTAGTCATTAGAATCGAAATGCTTCCTCTCCTCCTTTCTCGTTCTCGTCGCCCTGCTCGAGAGTGGCGTGATGGAAGCCTGGAATTATAATAATAAGTGGACTCACGTGGTGCCGACTTCTGAACACCTCGTGTCCTGAACCACTCCTTTGTACGTACTTGCTTCGCGTAAGGTTTTGCAACGGATTTCTTTCGCACAGCTTGTGTACATCACCTCATGGTTAGACATGATTCAAATTTCGTTGAATTACGAGTCTTCGTTTGCAATTTAGTATTATTTACTAATTTGAAATTGATTTGCTGATCAGCTTTTTACGACCTGTTGAAGGACTTCGTCGTGAATGTTTGTTCATGATCTGGAAAAAAACGAAGAAATATCGTTCTCTGAAAAATAGTTCAAGAGATTCAATGCAACATTCTTTTACTAACATTTGAAGCCAGAGCTGACCTTGGTGCTTGTACTGTATTGAGTCTACTGATGTGGGAGCTCCTGTATGTTATCCTCTGAACTGATGACATCCGACAGTATAAACATTACTTCGTTCAACGAGCCATTTCTTCGTGTTAGCTGCTGCTGAACAAAGCAGTCTATCTTATACGCAGCACAGTGTTTCTGTGAGCTCTATTTTTTCTTCGCGTCAAGACTAGATGTTTTACCCTAAAGTTTAAGTCCTACTTGCTTACGCTCGTTTTCTACCCCTTTGTAAATTAAAATGAAGTCGTAGAATTCCGAAGCTGTGTGCCTTTTGCTCTTACTTACGTTATTTAATTTGTTGGATTCAATTTTGATTACTGATTCATCTTCTTCGTCATATCTTACGGTCTTAATTGAAGCTGTTGGTTTCAGTGAAAATGTCAAAATTTGTCGTGTCAAAATAGCTGAGTAAAAAATACTTCTTTTTTTGCCGTTATAGTAGAATTTTCAAGTACTTCAATAATTTTCACACTGAGGAACTTGTCTGATTGTGCATAAATGTATTAAATCTCATAAGTTAATTATTCATGTCTCATCTTTATAAAATCAAGGATTTCACGAAACGATTCATGTAACTGGCCTTTAACTAGAACAAAGTGTTCATCACTATTGCAGTGACACTACCGTCACGTACAATGAAATAACTTGATTCGTACAAGCCACCAACATTTGAAAGCTGGTGAAATAGTGAAGAAAAATCAGAATCAGTCTTTCATCTGAGAACAGTGGTGTTTTATTTCAAGATGTGGGGAAAAGGTCTTTTCTTTTGAGGTGCAGTTTTGTGGTTATAGTTTTCTCGGCAGTGCCTCCCTCTAACAGGCAACCTGAGACCTCCGGTGTCGCTTAACGCCCTCACCGTGCCCTGGTGATGCCGAGTTATGTGAACACCGACGAGTTGATTCAGCCGCTTTTTCTGCCGTTATTACCCGTCTTGATTTCACTCGTCTTGAATTCGATTCGTTTTTAAATTATGCGAAGCTTATTGCAGCCTAAACGTTGGCAGTATTTAATTAAGTGTATTGAATTTGGGAGTTGACAATTCAGATTTTGCTAGGCAACATGAGTATTTATAAAAATTATTGAAGACTCTGCAACCACAATCGAATTTACGTAAAATTCTAAGCGTGTGTAATTCAAATTTAATTTAAATTTAAAAAATGTAATGTATGCTTTACTGTTGACATGTTTTCCATGGTGAGATGGGTAATAGTCATTTACTAATCGAAAAGATGCATAAAATATAGCTTTTAATGCATTTATTCCTCTTGTCAGTCGCTTGAATAATAAAACACGCAAGGGTGCGTGATGTTGCCTGTCAATTTACTTCTTTTTGAAAGAAAATTTGACCCTTTCCGCAGGAGACTCGCGCGTGCCTCGGATCATAGACCACCCCACCAACTGGACGGTACCTCGCAATGATCCTGTAACCCTAAACTGCGGGGCTGAGGGGCGACCTCCCCCCACCATCACGTGGTACAAGGACGGGTCTCCGCTCCCCAAGTCCCCCCATAGGGTGCTCCTGCCCACCGGTTCTTTGTTCTTCCTCCGCGTCTGGCAAAGCAAAAAGGAGAGCGACGCCGGGGTGTACTGGTGTGAGGCGTCTAACAGGCACGGCACCGCTCGGTCGGCGAACGCTTCCCTCCAAATCGCCTGTGAGTACCGACTCCTCAGCTCCTTGGTCTCGTTCTCTCGTATTAGTGTTGTCCTTTGGGTCATACAAATTTGAACGGTTCTCCAAATTTTCCAAAATTTAACTATGTTGCGTACCACTAGTCCCTAGATAGACTACATGTTTCAAAGATCAATATTACTAATTATAGGGTTTTTTAGTAAGGAGCCAGGAGCACAGTATTTCCTTAACTGTCGTTCCAAGAGAGTTCTGATAGTTCTAAAGGTATGCGAATGTAAAAATATATTTCAAAGCAAAGTGAAGCCGAGACCGAGGTGTCCCAGTAGTACTCTAAGGGTTAAACTCTTCTCTTTGGGAGATACCTGGTTTCCTAATCCCTTTGTTTAGATAGCATACTGTAGCTCAAGTTCATCAGCAGAATACATGAAATAATATTTTTGAATGTATTGAATGTACTCATGCAGGTTAAGTGATCAATGCATTTTGCATTTTCATTT
Organism: Orchestia grillus; assembly: GCA_014899125.1. Taxonomy (NCBI): domain Eukaryota; kingdom Metazoa; phylum Arthropoda; class Malacostraca; order Amphipoda; family Talitridae; genus Orchestia; species Orchestia grillus. The sequence continues at coordinate 1,554 of VOMN01073653.1, read as the reverse complement.
TGAACAGGTTTCTAGGTTATATCTATTTAAACATTAATGCACTTAGATATCGTCGTCAGGGAAATTTGAGACTTCGCTAATGCGTCACGGTCACTTTGCTGATCCCATTTTCATTCTCTTATCATTTTCATGTTGAGGTCTGATGTCACGAGCGCCTGCTGTAATCCGATGTCGCTGTGAGTTGCTATTCAACCAAGCATGTTTTTCTCGTTTTTAATTGGAAATAATATTACCCTTTGAGGAGACGGAACTACTCAAAGTTGATAAACAGTACAGGAAATCTGCAATAAAACTTATCTTTGAAAATTTTTTATAAACTTAGTTCAGAATATCAACGAAAATAATTTTCAGACATTTTATGATGCTGATCAAATGTTCATGTTAGCTCACGTTACTTGGACCGACGGAGTTTGCCACTCCTAGGTTCTCTAAGTTCTGACTCCGGTGAACTGAATGACATTTGATGGGCAGAATACTAGCGACGGGTTATTTCATTCAGCAAAAGTGTCAGAAAGAAATAAAAGAACGAGTTTTTCGATATTAGGGCTGGAACATCGTGAGCTTAGGTTCATTATCAACATTTTTCCAATAAGAATTTTTAATTTTCATTCTTTTATCGTGTTATCTTTACGAGCCTATGATATTTGATATTTGTAGACAAAGGTTCTTCGTGGAATAGTTTTTATAGAATATTAAATTGTGATGCGATATTAAAAAACTGTTATTCAGTAACTACGGAAAAATTATTTCGGCATCATCGATAGTCAATTCAAATGAGTCATTTAAGTGAATTTCACTATTCATCGTAAATCATAGTCCTCTCACACAAAAACCATGAACACCTTGACAAAATTTTAAATTGTCTTGTATCGTAGCTCTCTGACGCACGAGAGAAGAAAGAGGCAGTTACGTTAAGTCACCAGTGCTTTTGATCTGAAAATACCACAAAAACTCCGTGACTGTTGTGAACAAATTTCAAAACTGCGTATCATACGAATGCGATATCCCCTCATTACTTGGGTGTATTGCCTCCTGTTTCATAATTTTCAGTTTGAGAATAGAGTATATTTCTAATGTAATACTATTTACTATTTCAAACCATGAAGTTTCACGCCCAGGGCTTCAATTTATTGGCTTGATTGTGAATGCCTTTTGTTTGCTAGTTTTTATGCAGGGTGTACGATGAATGTTGTAGCGATGAAAGAGGATCCGTTAAATGAGCATTGTTGCATTCTAAGCCGTCAATTATGATGTGCCGGTTAGAGCATGGGACGCTACAGCCTTGATTATATCTTAGGCGCGCGCATATTGAAATTGAAGTCTTGCGAACTGTCGCTATTGGTTTGTTAGTTATTTGGATGAATTTTTTCTTCAATATGTGTCGGACGGTGCTCTCATTGCTGTAGTCATGAGTTGGAAATTGCTCCGGTACGTAGCTGAAGTTAAGAAGGAAAATATAAGACATGCTACTCTAAAGCATTAAGGTGTGCTTTTGGTAAAACCTAATTTAACCGTTGTTGAGGGTTCGTGAGCCCGGAGGGCTGTAAGAGGATA